>CAJHQP010006663.1:0-36879 GCA_905132765.1 Moricandia arvensis | reverse complement strand
TCTTTTTACCTCTCTTTTGATAAAAAGTGACTACCTTTACCTTTTCTCTTTTCAGATCTGAGCCGGTGACTTCTAAGGAACAGTGCTTCTCGTCCAAATCTCTGCTTCCGGTCAGTATCATGGCTTCTACTTCATCTCTCTGTCCTAACCAGCAAGGGACTGTGCTTCATCTTTCCAACGTACGTCTTTGTGTCATCTCTATCTCTTGTTTAACTAATAACCTAACAAGCTCATCTTTGTTTACTAACCTTTTAGTTCTTTTGATTCAGATCTGAGTCGGTCAGTCTTAGATCCATTCTCTGCTTCCCGGTGAGTCTCCTCATTTTGAAGTGTAGTATGAAGTTTCGAATTTGTAGACTGAAATTTTGAATTTGTAGACTGATATTTTGAATTTGTAGACTGATATTTTGAATTTGTAGACCTGATATTTTGAATTTTGTAAACTGATATTTTGAATTTGTAAACTGATATTTGAATTTGTACGACTTCTCATGTAAACTGATGTTTTGAATTTGTAGTACACTAATGTTTGAATTTAATAGGCTTCTCGTGTAGGCTTTATTTTAAATTGTAGACTTCTCGTGTAAGAATGCACTTATATAATTTTTTTGTTTGTGTCTTCTTGGTGCATGTTACAAAATGGATTAACCTGATTTCCTATCGAAGTTGTATACTCTAGGGAGGAGCCTCAAGAAACTGTGAGTAACAGACAGTTGATATCAGTCTTTGTACCAGACATATGGTTGTAACAAACTTATGTAATTTGCTTGCAGCAGACTGAAGTATTAGTCTTCTTTTACAAAAGACTTTTATAGAAGTCTTGTACTCGACTATATATCAAAATATCATCATTTGTATCAGTATAGTACTCTCTTTTCAGATATTTTAATTCATATTCAACCAAAATTATAATTCCAATACAATCCAGAGATTTACATATTAGTCTTTCTTTATAAGAGACTTAAAAAGAAGTCTACTTTTTGTTCAAGAAGACTAACATGTTGGTCTGCACGACAAAAAGTAACATTAGAACTCAAAGTAATAGAAAAATTAAGAACCTACGATTTCAACAAAAGTTCATCAAATAAGACAACATCCAAAGCGACAATACAGCTGATAAGTTAAATACATAAGACATAAGACAACATCCAAAGCGACAATACCAACTGATAAGTTAAATACATAAAGACATAAGACAACATCCCAAAGCAATAAGACATCATCCCAAAGCAATAATACAATTGATCAATCAACACATAAGAGATAATACATAAGACAACATCCAAAGCAGTAAGACAACACTGGTTTAACTTAGACAGTTTGGATATGACCTGTTTGTTTGCACTGTAACAATTAACGTAGACTTACTAATATGTCTACAAATGTTTCCTAGTAATATAGCAAAATCAAAAGTATTATAATTTCATAATTACAACAGTTTTTCTATCCAAAATCACTCAAACCCATTAGGATTAACTATTACACACTTTCAAACGAAAAAATTGTGAAAAGATTTAATGCATAGTACACAAATTAACTTTTAATGTAAATTTCGATATAGACTTCATGTTCAGTCTACAACGCTGTAGACTTTCTTTTTAGTCTACAACGCTGTAGACGGTCAGATAGGTCTACTGTTTGGGTTAGTTTTTGCAATTGACTATTTTACGGGTTACTTTTATAGTTGAAAAAAAGTTGTGATTTTATTTAAGCAGACTTCGTTTCAGTCTACAACTTCAAAAATGTTAGTTTTCGCTATTGACCAGAATTTTTCCAGGATTTGACTTTCAGAGGTAGACTAAATATACAGTCTACATATTTTAATTTTTTTGAATGAGGTTAGTTTTGCAATTGACTATGTTTGACTTTTTAGGGGGTAGACTGAAATGAACGTCTACAGATTGTAGACTTCGAAAGAAGTCTACTCTCAAATCCGACGAGTCAGTTTTGCATTTGACCAAAATAAAAAAATAGACTTCACGGGTAGTCTACATTTTTTTTTCGGGAAGAGCAGACTGCGTATGAAGTCTACGTATTAAAAAAAATAAATATATTTTTAAAAGTTTTAGTCAAACACAAAACTAACCTTTTCAACGCAGTCAAAATTTTGGTCAAATGCAAAACTGACCTCTTTGTAGACTTATGTTGAAGTCTACGGTTCGTAGACTTATGTTGAAGTCTACATATGAAAAGTCAAAAGTTCATTCAAATGCCAAAACTAACCTCTTTTGCATAGTCGTCTTTGTAGGTCTACGTACTTTTTCGTTTTTTGTTGTCAAAGGTTAAGATGTAGACTGTCGGGGAAGGCTACATTACAAAAAAAAATCTGTTTAGTCAATTGCAAAACTGACCTGTGCGTTGACAAGTAGACTGCATTGTATGTCTACATAAGGGCGTAGACATATAAACAGTCTACTATCGCGACAGAGATCTGAGAAACGACTTAAACCATGAAAATAGTTACCTTTTTGCAGTGTGAAGCTCGTTTCCAGCCTTTTCAACCGTCCAAACTCCAATATTGACCAAAATGAAACATTTTTGACGATTCACAAGTGAAAAAAACGAAATTATGAAGTTTATGATTATGAAAAGAGAGATTTTTAGATGGAAATGTAGAGAAAATGAGAGGAAATGAAGATTTACTTGTTTAGAATGAGAAAAAAGTGGTTGAAAATTCAATTCTAAAGCTTTAAGAGATTAAAATGGTGGTTGAAAATATTGATGATGATGCATAGTTGTAATTAAGAAGAAATGTTTAGGGTGTATTTGGTTTTTGTATTTTTCGAAATTAATAAATAAATAAATAATAATGGCAAATTTGTAAATAATTCAAAACTTATGGGTATTATGGAAAATTCAATGATGAATAGTAACTAAAAAAAAAGAGGTTGGTTTTGCATTTGACTTGAATTTTTAGGTTATTTTTGAAAAAACCCTATATGAAATGTTCGGTTATTTATGAAATTCAATTGAATTTTTGTTTTGTTTTTTTCATTTGGTACAGTTTGGTTCAAGGTTCCAGATAAATGTTCCCAAACCTATACACTATCTTATCTAAAAATTCATTTAAATATATATATATATAGATAGATAGATAGATAGATAATTTTGAAAACAAACATGCGCTTTCTATGCATGGGTAAAAATCTAGTTCACCTTTATATTTTTTTGTATAATCTGATAATTGATTTGTAAAAAATAATAGAAAAAAAGTAATAATAAATACAAATTTTCATAAACCTTAATCACCGATAATAATTTATAACTCATGAATGGATATCAGTATTTATAAAATAAAGAATTTTTATAAGTTCTATGTAACTTTATACCTTAGATGCATAAAGATATATTAAAATATTCTATTGAATCTTAACCCTAAATATTCATATTGGTTTATGTATTCTTAATTTAGGTATATTAGTTTGAATAAATATATAAAACAATTAAAATCAATATAAAAATATTAAACCTTAAATAATTTTAGGTGGTGCATTAGGTTTGGGTAAGTTCGTAGATTTTTCATTTATGTAGTTGGCTAAAAACCTAAATCATATACTTAAATAAAAATTCAAACAAAATGCAAAATGAATAAAAACTCCTTAGTAGGAATTTTAAAATATTTTAGTTCATCAAAGATATTGTATTTAATGTTATTTAAATTACTTTCATGATCTCAGAAAATATTTAATGTTAATTAATATTATTATTTATTTTCTGAATATATTTTTCTGTATATTATTATATTTTAAAGAGATGGTTTTTTAATATCAATTTTTGTTGTAAAATTTTATTTTTATGAAATAACATCATCTATAAAATATGTTATCGTGCACATATATGTATGAAATATATTTTCATCACAATATGGTTTTTCTTTTTAAAAATATCTATTCGTTTTTTATATTTATTAATATTTTTTATTATATATTTATTTTTGGAAAATATAATAAAAATGAACTAAAACAAAAAATTTATTGCCAGAAATTATTAGTTGTTTTTAATAGTGGCAATTAGATCTAATATTTAAATTCATTAAGGATATCTCTGTAATTAACCATTGTAATAATTAACGTAAGTGAGACATGTAGGAAAATGACTTTTCAAATAATATTATAGAGATATTGTTCTATGGAAATATCCTCTGTAGTTGGGTTATAATTTATTTTATTTTGGAAACTAAATATCAAAAAAAATGTTTAGTAAGTACGATATTTTTTAAAATATATTTATCAAAGAGAAACTTGAATAACAACAAAATATTATATGCAAAATAAGGAAAAGAGTTACGAGTATTTAATGGATGAAAGTATATAGCTGTGGCTGATTTTTGACTAATTAATAACTCGATTTTGACCCACGCTTCGAAAGCGAGTTTTTTTTATTATAAACAAACTTTAAAATGAATTTGTATTTCGAGATTGCTTTACATTATTATGTTACAAAATTGTATGATATCAAAGCAGAAAGTTTGTTTAAAATTATATAATTCATTAATTAGATTATTTTAGATTTTAGATATAAATTCTTATAAAACTCTCTCTTAGGTCTGAGCATTTTATCTGGATCCAAAAATCGACCCTAAAAATACAAGTTTGATTCAGATCCAGGAAAAGAACATGTTGAGTATGTTTTAGACCTGTGGTCTTGGTTCAAGTCCACATCCTAGCTAAGACTCGATCGGATACATTAAATACCCAAATTATTTTTTGTGTATATTAGGTATATTTGAGTATTTCGAATATGTTTTTGGTATTAAAATATTTTTTAATTTTTTAATTTCGGGTTTTCGGTTATAGTTTTGGGTTTCAGGAAAATTTTCAAATTTCTTAAAATATATTTTGGGTATTGAGACAAGATTTTGGGTATTTTGGGTTTCTCGGGTCAGATTTCGAGTAAAATTTTGGGTCGTTTCGGGTATTTTAATATTTTGGGTATTTTTTAGAGTTTTTGGCATTTTCAGGTTTTGGGTACTTTCTCGGTTTTCGGGTACTTCAAATCTTTTCCAGGTCCTAAATATCTGAAATCGACCCGGATCCGCTATGTACCCAAAAATTACATGTTTTCATGTATTTGAATTATGGACCCGAACCAACCCAGGCCTGAAAGGAACCGACCCAAAATCAGACCAAAAAAATTCAGATATCTAGTTAACTTCAAATATTTATGACTCAAAGGATCCGGATCTGGAAAAAAATACGTTTATCTGATCTGAAGACCCAAATGCCCATTCAGACTCTCACTTATTATAATTTATCTGCATTTAGTAAAAATTACATTTATTAAATTGGCGAGACTTAAGATTCATTTGGCAGATTTTGAGCTTATTTAATAATATATAGTTGCAAGGGGTTTAACAGTTTTTAAATGATCTTAAATAACAAATTTTATAGTATCATAAATTTAATTTAACGTAAAATATATAATTTTGTTTTATAAAAATTATTTGCTAAAGTGTTTTTATCAAATTTTGTTTTATAAATATTTGGAATTATATGAAATGGTATAATATGTTGTATGATTATGCTCTCATTTTAATAATTGATATTTAAATTTAATAGATCCACAATTGAGCATAAGATGTGGTGTATAATGTTATTGTAACGTTAGATGATAAAAAAAATAGAGAAGTGTATCACATAGGATAAGAAGTAAGAATATGATTCATTTAAATTTTTTAAAAAAAATTATGGTTAAAATAGTTAATGGTAGGATCAAAATAATAAAGAATTATATATGGATGCAACAACCCTTTTTATAATAGATTTTTAAAATGATTTTCTTGTAATAGTATAGATCTTAAAAATCGTATCTACAATATACTTTTAACAAAAATATTCTAACAATATATTCTAATATATTCTATTAATTTAAAGTCCTATTTTATCTACTTATAAATAGTATAGGTTAAACCATTGTATTTAAGTATCTTTTCTATTATTTTTACTTTTACCTAACTTACTTATTATTAAATATATACATTAGCCTAAAATTAAGAAACTAATAACTAATCTATATTTTTTAAATAATTAATTCATTTTATATTTACACTAAATTTGAATAAATAATCAGTTATATTTTATTTACTAATATAAATAAATTATATATGCCTACAAATCCGTATAAATATATAATATTACTTTAATCCAAATGCAAGGAACAAATTCTTCAAAACCTTTACCAAATACATAATATAACTCTTATAGATAGAATATTAAATTATATAAAGATATTTGATCAAATAAATATTAAATATATTTTTCAAAACCATTGGTTTTGGTTCTATTTTATACAATATCCTAAAATCCATAAATTAACTATATATCATTCGAATTTGGATTATATTGGTCTTATTCAGATATATCCAAAGTTAAATCTAAAATTTAAAATTAAAACGTAAGAAGTAATACTTTTATATAAAATTAAATATTTAAAGTAATTATTTAAAACTTAATACTTATTTTTAGATATCATTTCAACAAAAATATAGAACTGAATATTTGAAGTATATATTTATATTTGGGATTATTCAGACATTTGGATCGATTTTTTGAACTTTTTCGGGTTTTTCAATTTCTGCATTACTCATTTGGGTTCGGTTAATAACACTTCAGGTTCATATATCTTTTGTACCATCCTACAAGATCCATTATGGTATTTCTTACATTTTGGACTCGGTATGTACAAATCAAATTTTTTTGTTTAGGTTCAGTTCGGATTTCAGTTTACATATTTTATGCTCAAATTTACTTCAAATAAGGAAAAAATAATTATATAAATTTTCATCAAAAACTTATCCGCGCTTTAGCGTGGGTTAAAATCTAGTATATTGTTAAACTAAAGTACGGAAAAAATAGCTTCCCTTAAATCAAATCAAAATTATTAGAAGTGTTAATCAAGGAGAAGCCATGATATATAAGGTTCATAAATAAATATTTCAAAAAGTTCAACATACACATTCAACGAACTTCTTCATTTTAGGAGACACAGTTCGATCGATGAAAAGGATGAAGTGAACTGTTACAGAGTTGGTGGCACCAAGGAACGATAAAGTTTTTGTATTGGAATTCATCAGTCATCTATTTTAATAAAACAGAATCATGCCTTATTGAAAAATGTTTGGTCTAATTATTTATTACTTATGTATTACTCTTTCATATTAATAACATTAAATCTTTTATATTATTCATTGATAAATGATTAAACATAATATAATTACAAAAAAAAATAATTTATTCAGAAAAATTAAAATAAAATATATACCCGCCCTTTCAAAGGACGGGTGAGAATCTAGTGTTTTGGTTATTGGTTCATCAGTCACGTTTTGGTATAATGAAGTTATGTATAAATCTTTGGTATGTCGAGTAATAAATAAAAGCATTGATTATTATATAGTTAGAGAAATTTAAGGTAATTAATTGTTGTATAGCTAAAGAAATATAACATAAGACCAAAGTAATAATTAGTTAAAGAAAATGTGCGACAATATTGTTTAAATAGATTTTTTTTCAGAATGTTTCTCTTTTAGTACAAACTAGATTCTGATCCGCCCTTTTAAAGGGTGGGTATATTTTTGTTTTAATTTTTTTTGAAATTTTAATTTTTATATTTATGTTTTTCTATAATCATATTTATGTTTAATCATTTATGAATAATATAACTGACTGTAATCATATTTATGTTTAATCATTTTTCAATAATATAAATGACTTAATATTATTAATATAAAAGAATAATACATGATAAATAAATAGTTGGACCAAACATTTATAAATTGGTCATATTCCTGTTTTAATATAATAGATGTAATTCATAAATATGGCAATGGTATGTTAATGTAATTATCAAAGAAAATCAAGGTCAAATCCTATTATGAATTAGCTTTAATAATAATATAGATTTATACATATGGCAATGGCATTTTAATGTACCAATCAAAGAAAATCAAGGATAAATCATGTTAAGAATTCTGATTTAATAGTATAGATACAACGATGACTCCTATTTAAGAGAGTGAGAGTTAATAATTATCATCACAACGCCTTCCTAAGACTACTAGACAAATTGGCTCTCAAATACAGTCATCTCTTCTCCAAGTTCAGCCTCAAAGACTTGTAACCGACTTGACAGGCTATTCGCTCAGTTATACTGGAGTACTACTACATTAGTTACACCAAGTTCTATTGGTTATACTGCGTAATACTAAGAACTATTGGGTTAGTTATACCGAGTTTGACTGAGTTAGTAATATTAAGTTATACTGAATCCGGATCTGAAAATGAAATAAATAAAAACGAAAAAATTCTTGGAAGGGAAAACAACAAGAACCCTAAATCATAAAAATCTAGAATCTTTTTTATCAACCCTAAATCATAAATTATCCAGAAAAAAAAACCAAAATCGTAGAAAACCCCTTATCTGGAGCGCGAGAAGAAGAAGAAGAAATCGCCATTGAAACCTTATCGATCACCTTCTACGATTGTTGTTAATGCTTTCATCACTTGCGGGATCGTTGATGATTGTTTCCATCACGATCAAAGTTTCCATCATCTGCGACGGATTTTAGAAAACAAAGAGAAAGGAGAAGAGATAAAAGATTGAATCACCATAGTTGATATTCTATGTTATTATCATGAAATTGTGAAGAGTGAGAGAGAATAAGAAGAAGAAAAAAAGAAACACAGTAGAGAAGAAAAAGATAAGAAATAAAAACTGTTTTTTCAAATTTGTATATTAGGTTTAAGGAGATAAATGTCATTAACTTATTTTTGAATCAACAATAATTGAAAAGGAAAATATTTTTAGTAAAATCCTTGGAAAATTAGAGTTTAAGAGAAAGGGTACAAGAGCAAATTACTCCTAGAGACAAGAACGGTTTTGCGTGGTCGCTGGAGGAAGGGAGGGTGTTGGCGCCTAAGGATCAGGGGGAATCGAGAGGTTCCCCAGAGCAGTCGAAACTCCCTGGCGAGCCAAATCGAAGGTGTCTCAAAATTTCGCCGGAGTAGCAGATTTCATCGAAGATATAGATCTCTGGAGCACTGGTGGCGAAGAGAGTGGAATGTAAACACGGTGGGAAAAGAAACCAAGTATATATTGGTGAGCATCGAAGTGTCGCGTCAGGCGGAGCTGTTCAACGCCGTTAGAGAAGACATCAAATCCCACTGAGAGCTAAGCAAAAATGAACAAGAAGATACGAGCGAGAGGCTGACTAAGAAGCAAACAAAGAGGGGAAGAAACAAGCGGCTACGCCGGCGAGCTAGAAAGCTGCAGGCTTTGTAGAACAAGAACAAGTTTGGCACTTCGTTATTCGGGATATGGAGAGAACAAAATTTAGGGCGAACTCACTAACGAATGTAATTTTTCATAGTTCCGAGTTCTAATATCACCAATAAAAATATAACATAATAAATCCTGCATGTAGAATAGGCAAACAACTAGTCAAGTTATAAAAAAAAGAAGAACAAAGAAAAGAAAAGAGATATAACTTTCACCATACTTAGAAATTGTATCATAAGATGAAGTTTCTTAAAATAATAAAAAGCTTGGGCGGACTCTTTCTCAAGCACAGTATCCAAAGCGGCCGCCACCTTTTTTCTTCTCCGATCAGAATGGCTGGCTGTCTTCGTCCTCCTCCACTCGATTTTTCACTGAAGATATTTACAATATTTCTCAAGTTTGGTCTCACTTAAACTTTTTGGCGACCTCAGGCGCAGCATATGGCCCTCTCCTCTAATTTGGAACTGCCTCGTTGTGACATGTCTCCTCTGGCATCCCAACGTACATTGAATCTCCTGTTGCAGAGGATGATTTCGCCTTTCCATCTTAATCAACCAGATCGGCAAGATCCCCCAGATCCACTATGCTCTACAAATTTGGCTACCGACTCATTCTTCATTTGCAACCATACGTTGGTGCATCTGCATAAGAGTGGCTTCCCCTCCTCTTGTCTTGGTTTGTATATAGTCGAAATAGTGAAAATTTTAGTTGCCCCACCACCCATTATGGGATTTATCTTAGGCACTCGAATAACACTCTCCCATACCCTAAAAATCTCAAATTAGAAAAGTTTCTCTTGTTGACGACTTATTGTTATTCTTCAAGGCCACGACAATCAAATGGTGTTACTATCTTTTAGGTGTTTACTTTATCAACTTCATCATTTCAGACCTCAAAGTGTGCAAGTCTCTGTGAAGTATCTTCTCTGTGATTATCAGATCCTATTGCTTTACTAAATCCTACAGATTTGCTTGATCTGTAGGATTTCAGCTCTGCTCTCTATTGGTTCACCATTACTACAGTCCTGGTCCCATGTATTTCAGTTCTGCTCTCTACTGTGGTGACTTTCAATCATATGGAAATTTTCTAATATAACCCCTAACAGTTTGTCTTCATATGTTGGTTATTATATTCTCATGAAGCCAAAAAGGTTATATCACAATAGGAATGGTTATTGAGCGTTAGTCGATGAGTTTTCATCGAAACTCAACCAAACCTCTAAAGATTTATGGCGATTGATATCGCTTAAATTACCTTAGAGCAACTTTCTCTCTCAAATAAGAGTTGTAGTACTTAGAGATCAAATCCATAGGGAGCGTCGACACACAGTAGACTAAAGATATTAAGATTAAGCTAGGTGATTAATATTAAAGCAATAAATGGTAGTAGACAAGTAAGCACTTAGTTATAAAAACGATATGATAAAATAGCTAGAATTAGGGTTTCATGCAATAGAATTATAATTTATAGATGCTAAGGGTGTATGATGAACCGTCATACAACTCGCATGTATCTAACAACCTAGTTGAGCATAATTAATGTTAGATAATGAACATATTGTCCTAGTTGTTAGTATCCTAAATTTAGGATTTTAGTTAGCTATTTTAGATTACAAATAATAAGTCCAATTCTGATGAATGGTCCTAAATAGATTCGCCAAAACAGTTTTATATCTCAGCAATTCATATAAACCCTAATAAAACCATAAACCTAACAAGAGAAATTACTCAAACATAATTAAGAAAAGCATAATAATAATCATAATAAAATTCATAGAATAAGGTAAGAAAACAATGGAGTTCAAATACAAATCTCTGAACGGATCTTGATTTTCTCTCCAAAAAAGTAACTAAAAAACTTCTAAAAATGGTTTCTCGGTGATCTCTTGCCCAAACAATGGCAAAACACTTAAATACTAAGTATAAAGTCGGTCAGGGGTAGTCTTGTAAATATGTGGATATTTTGGGTTTGAGACGGTTAAGTCAGTATGTCTACTTGCGAGGATGTCGACCGACATCAAGGAGGTAGTGTTAATTGACATTATTCCTGAATCTTGATTCTAAATTCTGATTTCTTCAACAGCTACAAGTTTTCTCATCATTAAGCTCCGGAGTTTTTCATATTCTCTACATTGCTCCAAAATATACGTGGACCTGAAAATACTCTAAAATAGAATACATAAATATATAATAGACTCTAAAAAGCCCATATATAATGGGTGAAACCCCCTGTTCTAAATCGTGCCTGCAGAGACCGATTTCGTGGCGCCAAAACGCTAAGCGGGTGAGCTCCGTGGCGTATAGTAAATGCTGTTAGTTTTTACCAACCGCTTGTGTTACACAACAATCGCAGTGTGTTACACACGAATACGAAAGAAGAAATAAGATAGAAATTTTCCAGAAAGTTTCGACTAAATAAACTTGTCTGAAATTACTTAGATATTATTGAGATTCTGTGTGTTATGTTTACAACAAATGATTGACCTTTATATAGAATCGAATCATTGCAATGTAAAAGACACAACTCTTCATTCAAAAGACACAATATGAAGAGTTGCAACTTTCTGTGTAAATAACTAACTTATGTTAATGTACTAAGGAGAGATTAGATTATTAAAGTTTAACACTCCTCCTTAATCATATCTCGACTTCACTCCAAGCTGCTTCCTGAGATCTTCAAACCTTGAACAGCCCAATGCCTTTGTGAGAATGTCCGCAACTTGATCATCCCCTTTGCAATACTTCAGTTCAATGATCCCCTTCTGCTCAACTTCTCTCACGAAATGGTACTTGATTTCTATGTGCTTTGTCCTTCTATGTTGCACTGGATTCTTCCCAATTGCTATTGCTGATTTGTTGTCACATAAGATCGGAATGCCTCCTTCAAACTTTTGACCAAAATCTTCAAATAGTTTTTGTAACCACACGGCTTGATTTGCTGCTGCACATACGGCTATGTACTCTGCCTCAGCCGTTGATTGTGCCACTGTTTGTTGCTTGCTTGACTGCCAACAAAACATGGCTGAGACAAGGGTGAACACATAACCTGAAGTGCTCTTCTTGTCTTCCTTAGAACCACCCCAATCACTATCTGTGTAGCCCATAAGTCTTGGTTCCTTCACACTTGTAAAGTACACTCCAAAGTTTGATGTTCCTTTGACATATCTTAACACTCTTTTGGCTTCTTGGTAGTGCTTCATATAAGGTGATGACATGTATCTTGAGAGATAGGCGCTTGCATACATCACATCAGGTCTTGATGCACACAAATACAAAAGCCCTCCAACAATGCTTCTATACTTAGTCGGATCTCCATACTCTTTCTCATCCTCAACTCCTTTCTTTTGTGGTGTAAGTGGAGTGCTTACACTCTTGCTCTCTCGCATCCCAAACTTATCAATAAGTTTGTTTTACATACTTTTCTTGTGAAAGAAATATGCCTCCATTGTCTTGAATTACTTCCATTCCAAGGAAATAGTTCAGTAATCCAAGATCCACCATCTCGAATTCTTTCTTCATATTTCCTTGAATGTGTTGATGATCTCAACATTGTTTCCAGTGATGATTATATCATCCACATATAGACTCACGATCAACACATCTACTCCTTGCTTCTTGATGTATAAAGCTGCATCATTCATACTCCTTTCAAACCCGTTTTGAAGGAAATATGAATCTATCCTTCCATACCATGCCCTTGGAGCTTGCTTTAAACCATACAAAGCCTTGTGTAACCTCAACACCTTTTCCTCATTTCCTTGCGTCACATACCCAGGTGGTTGTGTGACATACACTTCTTCCTTCAGTTCTCCATTGAGAAAAGCTGACTTCACATCCATCTGATACAAACGCCACTTCATCTGAGCTGCATATGCGAGTATAGCTCTTATTGTATCATGTCTTGAGACAGGGGCAAACGTCTCAAGGTAGTCAACACCATATGATTGAGAGAATCCTCTTGCAACTAGCCGCGCCTTATGCTTGATGTGATTTCCGTTTGCATCGGTCTTGATCTTATAGATCCACTTCACACTTATCACATTCTTTTTCTCTGGCTTGTCCACTAGTTCCCATGTCTTGTTCTTCTCAATCATGGCGATTTCTTCATTCATTGCCTTTCTCCATTTCTTGTTACCACACGCTTCATCATAAGTGTATGGTTCTTCATGTGCATGAAGACAATACTCTATTGCTTGAGCCGCCTCTTCAAGCTCTACTCTTGGTGCCTTTTTCCATGATCTCAACCATGGACTTAAACTTCTTTGGTGGCTCAGAATCTTCTTCATCTTCATCACTAGTATCATGATCATTAGTTTGAATGAAAGCAGGGCTGAAAGTACCTTCGGTTTGTGTTTGTTCCTCAGGCGATTGAGAGTCTTCCATAGACATCTCCAATGTCTTCTTGACTTCTTCTAGCCTTTTCCAGTCCCACTTTTTACTTTCTTCAAAATCTACATCTCTTGATACTTCAACCTTCTCATTCTCCAGGGTGAGAACTCTGTAGCCTTTGGATTGATTGCTATATCCAATAAAAATTCCACGCTTTGCCTTGATATCTAACTTTCTCCTCTTCTGATCCGGAACATGTATGTAACATATGCTACCAAACATTTTCATGTGTGACACATCAGGCTTGTGTCCACACCACTTCTCTATAGGAGTGATATCATCTTCTATTGCCTTTGATGGTAGACGATTTTGAAGATATGAGGCAGTGTATACCGCTTCTGCCCATAACTTGAGAGGTAAATCTTGCTCTGCCAACATAGTTCTAAGCCATCTCCACTAAGGTCCTATTCATCCGTTCTGCTGCACCATTTTGTTGTGGTGAATAAGGCAAGGTAACTTGCTTGTTGATTCCTTCTTCTTCACAAAACCGGTTAAATTCTTGTGAAGTGAACTCACCACCACCATCTGATCTCAATGTCTTGATGGTACAACTTGATTGCTTCTCCACCATTGCTTTGAACTTTTTGAATAATGAAATGTCTCTGATTTTTGCTTCATGAAGTATACCCAACACATGTGAGTATAATCATCTAAGTATAGCAAAAAATATCGACTTCCATCAAGAGATTGGTGCTGCATTGGCCCACATACATCCGTATGTACAATCTCAAGCTTTTCACTTGTCTTAGTTTGAGATTCTTTTGGAAAGCTTTTGCGTGATTGCTTTCCAAGTCTACACGCTTCACATGCTCTTTTCCTCACTTTAAACTTTGGTAACCCCTTTACAAGTTTTTGTCTTGCATTTGTTGCAACCTCTTGTCGCCTACATGACCAAGTCTCTTGTGCCATGTCTCCATTTTGCCTTGCTCACTTGCGCTCATGGCTTCTTGTTCCTGAGCCGAACTCATCCTGATCTGTAGCTCTTGTGAGTCATTGGGATATTCATTATCCTCCTTCCTTTTGCATCCTTTATGATGCATCTCTTCTCTTGGAAATTCACCCGGTATCCACTTGAAACAATTTGTGGAACACTCAACAATTTTTTTGCCAAACCCGTAACCAAGAATACATTCCTGATGGTCCTTTTGCCATCATTAGTCATGACGGTAATATCTCCCTTACGGCTGTCATGACTATGCTTCCATTTCCAATTTTTATTGGAACCTTGATACTCTTATCAAGTCTTGAGAAGTAATTCTCCTCCTTTGTCATATGATTAGTTGCTCCACTGTCTACTAACCAGACATCTTCCATCACTGTTGTTGCTTCACTAGCACTGAACAACATGTGATCTTCATAAAGTCTTCTTCTTCAAGACTTAAGTGTGCTTTCTCCTTTTTCTTTGAGTAGCACTGGTTTGCAAAATGGCCTACACTTGCCACAATTGTAACTACCTTGTTACTTTTGTAATCCTTCTTGGGATCATCCTTCTTCTTTTCCTAAAACATTCACTTTCATTGTGATTGTTCTTCTTGCAGAAACCACCACCACTTCTTGCTTCCACTGCGTTTTGAGTTGTCTTGTGTGACACCAGAATTTTTCTGTTTCACACGAGCATCGAATGCTCCTTCACTTTTGCTTTCTTCTCTTGCAGCCAGCCTTGCTTCATTGAGCCTTCAAAATCCCGATCAGTTCTGCCATCTTTGTTGAAGTCAAATCGCTTGTTTGCTCCAATACACTGACTATACTATCGAACTTTGCTGGGAGAGAGATGAGTAATCTTTTGTATGAGTTGGATGTAAGTCCTTTGTTTCTCCATGATAAGTTAATTGATTTGCCACTGCAACTAACTTATCCGTGAAGACCTTGATGTCTTCATTCTCATCCATCTTCAGATTTTCGTACTCCCTTCGCAACGTTTGAAGTCGAATCCAAACGTACTTGAGGAGAGCCTTCATACTCTGCTTCAATGCATCCCACGCCTCTTTAGATGTTGTTGCTGCTGCAATCCGTGAGAAAATCTCAATCCGATAACCGGCAGTTTGCAGAATTTTCAGAGCCATCGTGTCATTTGCCACCGCTTCTTCTCTGAGCGATATTGCTCTTGCTGTCTTCAGGAGTTTCATTTACTCGTGCTGGTGGGGCTCCCATGCCTTCTGCAACCACAGACCATAACTTCCTGGTCTTGAGAATGGTTGTCATTTTAATCCTCCAGAAGTTGTATTTCTCCCCATCGAATATGGGGATCACTTGATTTTGATTCTGCATCGTTTGTATCTCCAATAATTTGTATGCCAAAAAATCTCTAGTCTCCTTTTCTCTTACTAGTGCTTTTTCGTTGTCCTCTCAACCGTAAAGCTCTGATACCATGTTAGTTTTTACCAACCGCTTGTGTTACACAACAATCGCAGTGTGTTACACCACGAATACGAAAGAAGAAATAAGATAGAAATTTTTCCAGAAAGTTTCGACTAAATAAACTTGTCTGAAATTACTTAGATATTATTGAGATTCTGTTGTTATGTTTACAACAAATGATTGACCTTTATATAGAGATCGAATCATTGCAATGTAAAAGACACAACTCTTCATTCAAAAGACACAATATGAAGAGTTGCAACTTTCTGTGTAAATAACTAACTTATGTTAATGTACTAAGGAGAGATTAGATTATTATAGTTTAACAAATGCTACTGGAAAATTCAGAAACTTAAAATAAAAAAATTATTTGAAGTTTTTAAGCTTGAAATCATTTTTTCTTCACAGATCTATCATATTTTGATATTGACAACAAGAAACGTATCTGAACAAAGCAAAATCATTAAAAATGATGATTTGAGTCTGGAAATAAAAAAGCTGCCGCAGATTAGGGTTGATGAAGGAGGAAGTAGAAGAAGAAAAGAAAACTACATAATTACCCTTTTATCTAACAGAATAAATTTTTTTTTAAAAAAAATAGAAATTACCAAGTACGAGATTCCAAGACACTAGTTGAAGGACACTTGTGCATTAACTTACCAGCATACCACGTAGGACACATTTCAAATTCGCTGGAGTATATATTTAATTAACTTATTAGGTAAATGTATCTAAACTTCCCCCGATTAATCCCGATTTTATTCCGCTTTACCGATAATTCGCTAGGCCCTGCTGAGCTCCACACGTTACGCCTAACAAATTTCTTAAAAAAGTGAAAATTGATATAAATTTATAGTATATCAACTCTTCCAAACTTATCATTTTGCTTATTCTTAAACCAAAGAATATAACAGTTAATAAATAAAGAGATTTGAAATCTTAGGGGCTCACACAATTTTAAACTTACTATCATCTCTGCAATGTTCCAAGCTATATTGAATGCCAACTTTAGAGGTACCTTATATGTATTATAACATAGCTTTGTAACCAACCATCTAGCCAAAAATTAGGTAATATTGTGTGACATACCTCTTTACTAACCTCATTTCTTACAATAAAAAGGTGCACGCTTTACATTGGAAGTATCAATCAAAGGACACATAGACTCATACTCAAGCAAGTATCTGAACACAAATGCATTATTCTCTGATCTATTTCTTCCCTATTTATCTCTTCTTTTGAATCTTTTTTTTTCTTTTTATAGTCGAGTGAACAGTGACGGTTCTATAGTCCACGATGTTCATCTTTCTTTCTTTTTCTTTGACAAAGTGTAGGCGAATAATGGGTCATACGAAATTTTCCTACCTCTCGCTTCCAATAATGTGTGATCATTCCTTTATGAATATAGAATTATGGGGTCCTAGGAAATTTTCGTTACCCCTATGTATCTTTCAAGAAATCATCTCAATCTTTTCTTTTCTAGATGCCGAAGAGAGAGAGAGAAGGGAACCAAAAACACACAGAATTTTTACCTTTCAAACTTGCAGGAGGAATCTCATCCAGTGTATACCAAGCCGCAAGGCAAGTAAATTAAGTAGATTATTTTAGATGTCAGCTTTGGTTCATTCAAGCATTCTAAGCAAGTGTAGATGTATTGGCAGGTAATCACTTTGGTATTTCTATTCAGTACACCTTTCCATCAGTAACTCTTATAGAGAGTAGTTCTATAATAAGTAAAAGTGAAAAAGTTAATCATTACTTCTTGGCTCTATAAAACTAAATAAAACACACATAAAAATAAACTTCAAAATAAAACATAATATCAGTAATACCTCCCCCCCCTCCCCCCCAAGAATTAAAAACATTATCCCTAATGTTATACAGTTCATGATTGGTGGGAAATAAATCATAAGGAAGAAATAAACAAAGAAAACGGGTATACCTGCTCGCTGATGGTGAGTGTCGATTGACACAATTAAGTGGCGATCGATACTCATGATGCTTTTTAATCAACATTGATCAGGTGTCAGTCGATGCTCGGTGCATAGTCTTCTTCCTCAGATTTAGTTTTGACCTGAAATAAAATAAAGACGAAAAATCAATAAAAATGAAAATTAAAACTAATTCAAAACTTACTAAATGGGTTGTGTCCCATGAAAGGCTTGTTTATAATCTATAGCTTGCGTTTTGAAAGGTTTTTGGCTAGTATGGAGGTAATGAAATACTTGGGAAACAAGTATCAACATCTTCTTTGTTCAATTCGAACCAAGTGCCTATAAAGCTTTTGATGGTTTCTTCTCCTTTGGTTATGTGCTCTTGATGTCTCTGAATAATCTCATGTGTGTAACCACTTTCAACTGTATCTCTTCCATACATTTCTCTTAACCATCCAATAATGTTGTTGATATGGAATTAGATTGCATCAATCTTTATGTCGAACTCATCAAACATCCTCTCATGAGCTGTATTAGTGTCATATATAATATCCTCAACTTGATCTCTCTTGTAAACCATAGGTGTTGGCCTGATAAGCTATCGTTGGACGAATTTCAGACATCTCAAAACATTCATCATACTGTTGCAGAGTCAAATAACAGCCTCCTCGACTATCTGTCATCTCAAGTATTGCTTCCATATCTTCTTTTGAAACTTGATGATCCTTCCATTCTTAGTATGTGAATTGCCCTCTTCATCTTTGTATACTCCATGATCATCTATTGCTACTACACAGACCTTTCTTTTGGGTGGAATGGTGGCTTCAACTAAAATCCCCCACGGGATTCTAGAATCTTAGGGGGTGTCGATCGATGTTGAAGGTTGAGTGTCAATCGACGCCTCACCATCATCTTTATACTCTTTACCAGAATCAGAATAGCAGACTGCCACAAATCCTAGATCATCTCTTATCTCAATGTAGGGCGTGTTTCCCTTGACTACTTGAACGTGGTCATAGAAATCACTCTCACTGATGAGTGAAAGGTATAAATTTTTTAACTTCATATCTAAAACATATCATGTAGTAGCCATGAAGTTTCTCCCAAGTGGTAATAAGAATTCTCATTTATCTGAATATTCATGACGTGAAAATCCACTGAGACTAAGGCATTCTCGATTTGTGCCTGAAGGTTTCTGACAATCCCCTTGAATTCACCTTAGATCAATCCACAAAAGTGAATGAATCTTAATAAGGCTCTATTTCCAGACTCATCTTCTCAACCATCACGTTGGGCATAATACTAACTGAAGAACACATATAGCAGAGTGCGTTTGAATAGTTTGTGACCTACAATCATTCAGGGAACCACGAACTTCCCAGAGTCATTCTTCTTCTTCAGTGCAATTCTCTCCTTCATCTTCTCTATGATTTTGATAGAACATTCACTCAATGTCCTCGTTTGTCTCTTTCTCTCTCTAAAAAATATCCAGAGTCGGTGGGAATAGTAAGCCTCATCTAATGGAGTGTCTACAGGGATCCTCATCATCCTCTTGGTGAAATTATCCAGGTTTTTTCTCATTAGCTTCTCTTATTATATGCTTAGGAACCTTGTTCTTCTTTCTCTTAGAAGTATGTCCTTCAATAGCCTGCTCAATGATCATAGGCTTTGGTGCATCTTCAGGTTGCTGATTAATGTTCATTGTTGGTTTTGTTGATGTCTGAGACGAATGTCTTGAGGCATTCAAACGTTTTGCATCAATACTTGGCAATCAAACTCGGTAAGTCACCGGAGGGTGTCGATCGATGACAGTGGTAGAGTGTCAATCGACGCTTTCAATTTAACACAGTATAACCTAGGAGAAAACAGGTTTCAAGCAAAAATTTATGAGTGTCGCTTGATTCTCACCGAGTCACAAGATTCTACGGACTCAGCATATGGGTATCGATCGCTGCTCAACTTCTGGTATCGATCAATGCCTATGCGATTAGTCAAAAGACAAGGAACTTTCGACTTGGAAGTCCCCATTCTCAAAGTTTCTCTTACTTCACCACTTGCCAAAAATCATCATCTATGATGGCACTCACGTGGTGCTTCTTGTCTAGCATCTCATTTTCCTTTAACTAGTGCTTCTTGTCTTTTCACAACTGCACTAGTATGAGCGACTTGTGTCTCCAACTTCTTCACATGTGTGATGACAACTTTGAACTTTTCATTCAGGTTGGTGTACACATAATCATTCTTCCCGCTGAAATCATTGTCCAGCTTCTGCTGACCCTCAAGAACCTGATCAGTCATACTCTCTATCTTGTTGTCTTGAGTTGTTAGTAGAGGATTCTGGTAAGAAGAAGTTTTATAGCTCATGTTGTTTTTGTAAGGTTTATGGTATTGTGAACTCTGGTTGTAATTACTCTTTTGACCACTGCATAAGAGTTTTTGTTATCACCTGATTCCCAAACTCTGAAAATCAGTTGCCACTAATGTAGTTCACATCCTCTTTGTCGCCCTTATCACTGACGGTATCAACAAGCCTTTACATCTTCTGAAAATATCACATGGCTCTTAAAAAGCTTATGAACATTATCCAGCTTGGCTTTAACTTCATCTATATGCTCATTCCCCAAGATGGCTATCGATTTCTTCCTCTCCAAATAAATGTTCTGGTGTTATTGCTAGATGCCAAGTTTTCAGTGAGTCTCACATCTTCTTTTGGTTTCCTAGTTTCAAAATTTCCCTCACTAGCAGTTCTAGAGCCATTTGCTAGACCAAAGCGACACCTTTGAAAAAGGAACTAAGCAGTTATACCTCGTTGAACCCATGGTGTGAACAGTCTCTTTGATATGACTTCAATCTGATGTAGGAGCTTCTGAAAGATTGTGCAGGCTCATGTATGAATGTAGCAATTATGTTCTTCAAGTCTTCAGATTGCGCATCATCAAAAAAATTATGCAGGAAGACATCCATGATGTCAGTCCAGGATGTAAGAGATCTTGGTGGTAGCTGCTTCAGCCAATAAGTAACATCTCTAGAAAGTGAGTATTTTAAGAGCTTACAGAGAAGGTAATCCTCAAGGACTCCATTGAGTTTAATAGCAGACACACGATCCTCGAACCGCTCAAGATGGTCCATCGGATGCTCATGTGGGTGACCATGCTAAGATTGTATGTCCCACAAGTGCAAAATAAGCAGGCTTCAGCTCGAAATTGTGTCTCTGGAAAGTAGGAGGGTGAATAGCATATTTGTTGGCGTAGTATTGAGCTGGACGGTTGTAATAAGCCAACTTTTTGGGTCAAGCAGCCTAGACATTTTCATCAAGTACATCATGAGCATTGGCTGCAGAATTCTAACATTAGCAACTTCTAGAGCACCTGCTTCTAGATCATGGATTACAGGCCCCCTGATCATCAAATCTATGAGTTGTTGCATTACATAGATGACCCTCGGGGTCATGCAGGTTTCCATTCTCATCGCTCATTAGCACAAGAGTTGCAACCATTTTGCTTGCTCTCTGGTCAGGTGTCAATATACAAAATGTGTTTGTGTTCAACGGGTCTCTCTTACAAGTAGTATCGATAAATGAAGAAGTATTGGTGTCAATCGATCCTTTGCGCCTCTCTTTGGGGATTATGCGTTCTAAACGTGCATGGTTTGAGAATAACATATCTTTTTCTTGTTTCTTCGGGTACTGTTGGGCATGCACCTGAAAGAAAAAAATTGTAACTAACTAAAACATAAATTAAAACTTAGACAACCTATTGATCAAGTTTAATGGTAAATCCAATTCTCCCCGGCAATGCGCCAAATTTGATATCGCTAAAATTACCCTAGAGAAACTTTCTCTCTCAAATAAGGGTTCAGTTGTAGTACTTAGAAATCAATTCAAAAGGGAGCGTGGGCACACAATAGACTAGAGATATTAAGATTAAGCTAGGCGATTAATATTAAAGCAATAAATAGTAGTAGACAAGTAAGCACTTGGTAGTCACCAATATGATAAAATAGCTTGACTCAGGGTTTCAGGAAATATAATTATGATGTGTAGTGCTAAGGGTGTATGATGAACCGTCCTAGAACTCAAATGCAATAGTGAGATATCTAGCTCTCGCGGTGAGTCTAATCAGATGACTAAGTTTTTGTTCCAGCTATCGCATGTGAACAAGAAGCGAGCATTGATCAATACTATGGAAGGAGTGTTGATCGATGCTACCTTGGGGAAAGCATTAATGTCTTATTCGATATGTTCACTAAGGGGAAAATGGGCTTTTAATTCCGAAGTATTTGAAATCGGTAATTTTAATACTCAACTATTGCTCACGCAAAATTATTCTCCAACTAATAGTTGACAGCGCGAAATTAGGACCGAAATAGTCAACCGTTAACTATTTAACGGAAGATAGCGGTTCATTAAATTTTTAAAGGTTGACTATTCTAATCATAATGTTGCGCAGTCAATAATTAGTTGATGAATAAATATGCGCATATAATATTTTAGTATTTAATTTGCCGATTAAAAATACTTGAGGAATTAAAAACAACAATTATTTTAAAATAAAATCATAATTTAACATATTCTTAAGTTAGATATAACCAATATAGAATATTTTTACTTTTAAAAAAAAATTGAGGTTTTATAGTGACATGTACAATAATAAAAAATAATTATAATTGTATTTTATGTTTACAAAATTATTTAAGATGGTTGTTAAAATAATTCTTAACTATAAAATTTCAATTTGAATAAATATTCAAGATACGTAGGGCTGTACTTAACTGAGAGTTTTAGATTATTTTTATTAAAATTCATTGTAATTGAAAGTGTTTTAAAGAGCAAACTTTCAAAATAAATAATAATTTTCAATAACAATGGATTCACAATATTTTATGAAATGTCAAGTTTAATAACAGTGATTTTAAATGATTTATTTGGGGGGAAATTGCAATTCTAGCATAAGTTTGATACCATTTTGCAAATTACCTTTAATGAATGAAAATTTTTCAAAAATACCTTTAAATTTTGATGAAAATATACTAAATTATTTTTTTTAAAATATTTATAAAATATTTAGAAACCCAATCCCACCCCTTCAATACTAAACCCAAAACAATAATCACAAAATGTAAACTCAAATGTTAATATATTTTTGATAGTGTGTATTTTTGCAAAATTGTACTTAACTTATGCTATTCTTAGCAATTTCTCTTTATTTTTTAATTCATGGTCAAATGACACTGGAATTTTCATTGTAATACAAATCATCTAAAACTCTCAGTTAAATACAACCCTACATATCTTGTATATTTATTCAAATTGAATTTTTTAGTTAAGAATTATTTTAAAAACCATCTTAAATAATTTTATAAACATAAAATACAATTATAATTATTTGTATTATTTTACATGTCACTATAAAACTTCAAAAGTTTTTTTTAAGTAAAAATATTCTATATTGGTTATATCTAACTTAAGAATATGTTAAATTATGATTTTATCTTAAAAGAAATTGTTGTTTTAAATTCCTCAAGTATTTTTTAATCGGCAAATTAAACAATCAAGTATTATATGCGTATATTTATTCCTCAACTAATTATTGACTGCGCAAAATTATGATTAGAATAATAAAATGTTAAAAATTTAACGGAAACCGTTATCTTTCCGTTAAATAGTTAACGGTTGACTATTTTGGTCCTAATTTCGTGCAGTCAACTATTAGTTGGGGAATAATTTTGCCGCGAGCAATAGTTGAGTATTAAAATTGCCGATTTCAAATACTTCGGAAATTAAAAGCCCATTTTCCCAAACACTAGATCAACTTTTGTATTTGAGCAAGAAAAAGAAATAAAACAGCTTAATTAGATGGGTGATCTACCTAACACAATATTTATCAACTATGGGTTTTAGGTACCACAAAGATTACTAGGTGACCAGCCCTCACCTTGTGCGGCATAAACAAATTCAAATTATGGATTAAGTAATGCAAAGTTTTAGCAATAACGGATTTTATATCATAAACCACAGTCTTTAGGAGAAAGCATCAAGCACAAGAAAATGTTGGTACTCGATATTTTACACGGACGCGATGGAACAAAGTAACTTCAGTATCAAGAGGTAATCGTTCCAGTATGCATAATTGCAGTGTCCCAAAATAATTTGGTGTGTTTAAGAAGATATTTTATTTTTCAAATCTGGAATTAATAGTGTATAGTTTTAGAAGTAACATATTTTATATTATCAGTAATTAGAATTGTATTGTATATGTGTTGTAAGTCTTTATTTTAGGTAAAAATTTGTTATGTTTCATTATTCGAAAAGTTTATGTAGACATATTAAAAGCAAATATAATAAAATTGAAAGTATTATCCATAAATTATATCAAGTATGAAGTACTTGATCAAGTATGAAGTACTTGTCACGATAATGAAAACAACTTCCATTAGAAACCTGCAAAAAAAAGTATTTAATTTTGTAAGCAAGTGGACGTGTTACATAATTTGAATGATTTATTCTTTTCTATTCTTTATTGAACAGAAAAATATTCAAGTGACATACCATAATCGGAATAGTCGGAAAACTGATTGACAATGGAAATACTATCGATCTTCATACTCATCACTACCCATCTTGCAAATTCTAAAAAAATAAATAATTGTAACAGTTTATATATTTTAAAAAATTTATTGGAAAAAATGTAGATAACAATTACGTACCATGGAAAACTATGATGCAATCATGCCTACGAAATATTCTTGAAAACTGTTTGTAGACAACATTCAATGTTTTTGTCTCCGGATTCCTTTCTTTACCAGTTATTCGGATTTTTAATCCAGATCTCGACTTAACTCTTGAAAGTGCAAAGTAGAGCTGACCATGAGAGAACACTAGCCTAAGCAGAAACAAACCAACACTTTCTAGTGTTTGACTTTGACTTTTGTTGATAGTCATCGCGAAAGCCAAGGTAACCAGAAACTGTCTTCGACGCATTCTGAAGGGAAACTTTTGTGTCATGTGGTGTTACAAACATTCTAGGAATCCAAACCTTGTCTCCAGAAATATTGTTTCCGGTTATAATTCTACTTTCTATCATATGGGGAAGTAGTTGAGTAACAATTAGCCTAGTACCATTATATCGAAGTTATGGTTACTAGAATCATGGCTGAAGAATAGACATCATAGTCACATGGGCTGAAGAATGCAATCATGGCTTACTACTATCAAAGGATTAGTCCATTTGTCCAGTTTGCCATGAATAGAGACCACTAAAGGGAGAGTTGTGAAGGTGTATTATCTACGAACGCATGTAAATTAGTTTAAGATTTCTACATGTTTATTTATCTATTTCGTTCAATTTCCTAAGTTGCTACTCTGTATGTTTTGCAAGAATTTATTTTATAATATAAATTCCAAGTAACATTTGTCTCATTATTTCAAATGCTGAATTAACTTTGTGTCGTTTTGAAATCTTTTTACTTAATTGTGTAAAGTTATGTTCATATATGCCTTGATTATTTGAATTCGATGACCAAAGCACCTCAAGATCGGTTTGGTTGAAATATGTCTTCTTACACACATGTTTCCTTAATAAATCGTGTGTCCATTATGGTAAAATTATATATGCAATGTCCACACAATCTTTATACTTTTTTAATGCTCATTAATCTACTTTATTAAAAGAGAAGGAGTTAAATAAATCTACTTATGCAATTCATTTTGGACCCTTTCCTTTTAAAATTATTTGGTCTAACCCTGTATACCTAATTAAGCGTTACATGATTAATGAACCTGTATATATGACCAAAAATTACTCTAAAAAAAATCCTTGTTTATATTAAACAACTAAACAATCGATGGCCTAACAAATATAAGAAAAAATCAACCACGACTCCTTCGTGACTCAGCTTATTATAAGAACAACCATCATAGTAAACCATTGGATTAGTAATGATTAATCAATCACATAGCATATCACACACGATTACAAACCACTTTACTATGAACTCGATCCAAATATCTTCCTTGATATTATTATTAGTAAAACAACATCATTGACATATTTACAAACCAATTTGCTTAGACCTCGATCGAAATCTCCAGAACTTGATATTATAATCAATACAAACACCATCACTGACATGTCTTGACTTCCAATCCATAAATAAACACATAATGCTTTTTTTTTTTTTGAAAATTTTGATCAGAGTTTGTGAAACCCCTTTTACACCAATATCAAACTTTATGAAGCAGAAAGAAATTCCTTCACAAAAACATCAATTAAGCTCATTTGTATAAACCGGATTCAACATTATAATGTGCATATGTCAATCGAGTTTGCTTTTGCACCACCATCTCTTCATTTGCATAAACCAAATACAATGTTCAAAGTTCATATGTCATTCAAGTTTGTCAACCTTAAATATAAATCAATATAATATGAGAATCGAGTTTAAAGATTGCTACTTTACGTGATAGAGTATATACTCTTCACCATATAAAGTTGATGACAAAATGACACAAACAGTGAGCCTTTGTGTTGTGTCAATCGTCATGCAGAAGAATCTGAAGTATATGATAAGTCTTTGTGTATAATTTGAAAAACTTCTCTTTTCAAACCATTAAGAAAAGAACAATTCTTCATGCTATAAGTTACACGAGGCAGATGTAAACTATCTCAAGCTAAAGTTTTCATCTCATATACCATGTCTACCATAACTTTTCTCCACTTTCACATTCTACACAAAGAGTCTTCTTTATAAAAACTATCTCATAAACCATCTCGAAGAAAACCATATCGAACTCTCCCTTCTTCTTCTCTCTCATTTTATTCAACAAAGACCCACTATTAGAGATGGACTCAGATACTTCTGTGAACAACAACAACCTGACAATCACCGGTGATAACTCTACATACAACGATTACTCAGAACCGTATCCTGCTGCCTATTTCAGAAATATCAGTCTTCGGCTTTTTTTTGCGGATCCAATCCAGATGGTGTCTAAGCACAAACAGTTCAAGGAACTTTGTTTGGCTAATGACAATCCTGAAGCCCATTATATCAAAGGAATCCTTCGGTACTTCTGCAATGACGACAAGCACTATGGCCTACATCATCTATGACAATCCTCTAACCTGAACAATTACAACGAGTATGTATCTTTATGTGTTGGTTATTGATTGCTTTAGGTCACATACGTAAGGGTAAGAAGTATTTTGATAAACTCAACAACTGCCATCCTCAAGATAATATGGCTTTAGTATGCAATGAATGTTACTACTACAAGAGGCTTAACCAATTTATCAGTTTGCTATTAAGGATGACTAATAAAAGTAGCCGTATGTGTTTTCTCTGTTTTTCTATCCAATGTGTGTTTAAATTTGCACTTTATAATGTTGTCTATGTAATCAACTTTGCTACTTTGTTATTCTATGCAATGTGTTTTCTTTGTTTAATCAATGCAATGTGTTTTTAAATTTGAACTTTGAGTTCTTTGTCTATGTAATCAACTTTTAATCAATGTTTTTGATGTAAGATGCATGTTCTTTAGACTGAAGCCTCTTTATGTTGTTTTGCTTTTGTTGAGTTATATGTTTATTTTGCAGACACTATTTGTAGTGTGTTCTTATATTTCTAATAATACTATTAAAATTTTATTATTTTCAAAAAAAATATTAAGTTTAATATATTTTTATGCAATTGACATATATATTGCAAGTATAAACAATTATATAGCAAAATCTAAATTCTGTTTTTTTTATAATTAGATTAGTAACGGTCTAATTGACTTTAACATAATTTGTTGGATTCGTTTCATTTAGATCATTTTTTGCGTTCTGGGATCTCTCGATTCGTTTCAGTCTAATTCGGGTATGAAAACTTTAAGATTAGGATATGAAAAGTCGATGAAAACATTGTACCAGACTGAAATGATTATAATAGAATACCCGTAACAGATATGAAAACACTACAAAATAATTATGATTCAGACTTAACGATCACCAAAAAAATAACCGCGCTTTTAAGCGCGGGTCAAAATCTAGGGTAGTTGCCAACTCTGTCTGGTCATACATTAAAATATGTATGATGCATACCTCTTGGATCATAAATAATTTAGTACAAAGGTCAACTTCGTTCATCTCGGTTAGGCCAAAGATGCCTTTATACTATGCCTTGTACAGACAGGCGACGGTGATATTTGAAATTTGTGGTCGTTGTTTTAGGGGCCATTAAAACAAAAAACCCTAATGGGCTTATTCAACTATGACAGGCCCTAAGATAATTGTTTCAGTGTCAGCGCTCAATGTCAGCCTCATCTTCTTCATTCACATTCTACAACTTGTTAACTTGTTCATACTTCAAACATTGTCGAGGTTCATGTTTGTATCTTTTACAAAACAAGTGTCAAAAACAGTAAAAAGATTTCTGTTCGGATCCAAAACGATCTATTAATCTCTTATAGTACATTTATTTCTGGTTTTTTTTTACGTAAGCGGCAACATACATCACACAATATACACAAAAGAGAAACCAAATATACAAACTGCTCACAAAAAAAAAAACAAGGAGCTAAAACTGAGGCCTGATCATGTCTGAAACATCTCTCTTCATATGTTTTGCTTCAGATCTTGACTCCTATCTGTTGAGCAACCTGCCGAAACAAAAATTAATATTCATTACCAATTGTAATAAAACACTTTGAGAGAGGCTTAAGGGGGGCCAGAATGATTCGTTTACCTGTTTAAAAGAAGTAACTTCACTTCCCCAGAGGCAGGTGTCACAGCCTGAGTCTCTAGCTCCCCATAAATCATTCCTACGGTCATCTCCTACATGAACCGCATTCCTCAGGATTCACTCCTAACAACTCACAAGCTTTCAAGAAGATGGTTGGGTTTGGCTTCTCCGCTTCAACCTGCAAAAACAATCAAACCAAAATCATTGAATACACACATAATCACTCCCAAAACGTTTCAGATCATCAACCAAAAGATACATAATAGAAGGGAGAAGACGTTATGTTACTTCTGCTGAAACAGCTAGAGCATCAAACCAGTCTTCACATCTCAGTGCTAGTAGGAGAGGTCTTAATCGAGTGTCGAAGTTAGCCACAATGGCAACTTGTACACCCGCTTCTTTAATAGCTTTGAACACTTTCTCTGCCTCCGGATCACATAGCTTCCACGCCTGGTAAAGCAAATGGGGTAAATATCAAGAGAAAGTAACAAACTTTAAAGTGTTCTTGAAGCGTATGAAGAAAATAGTAGCAAAGATCAAAACCTGGTCTGTAGTAAATAATCGTAAAGCTCTTCAAGGTATTGAGGATTTGAACAGCTTGTTGATAATACCTGAGATGAGATTGGACCCCATGGTTTCTGATAAGTTATTTTGTATCTAGTAAGTATCTCAGCCTCCGAGTACACAACTCCACACTTCTTGGCTCGCACCATTGCCAGTGTGCGATAAAAAGTAAAAAAAATGTGTGGGTGTAAAGACATCGAGATTCACCTATATATATATACAAAGTGAATATTCTTAGATTAATGACGCCAAGATAATATTCATATAAGAAATAATGAAAGCATTTTAAGGAAGATATTAAATTGGTATTTTCATAAAATGATATTCATATGATATGATTATTCTTCCGCACGTTATTTATTTGTAAGAAAGAAATTAATTCTTACATGTATTAACTAATATTCTTGCGCAAGTAATTTATTTGTTATAAGGAAACTAATTATTACATGCATTAACTAATATTCTTGTGCAAGTAATTTATTAACTAATTATGTAAGTCATTTGGAAAGTGATGTTAATTGGTTATTAAATTATGTTTTCCCTTGCTTTCATATTATATTGGGATCGATGAATTAAAAAAAATGATAAAGAAATTCCAAAAAATCGATCAATCAATGTCTCAAATTCTTCTGAGAAGCTCTGTATGAGTGACATGTGGCAAAGTGACTTCTCTTTTAATATATAAGGGATAAATAAACTAATTATTACATGTATTAACTAATATTTTGCGCAAGTAATTTATTTGTTAATACAGGAAACTAATTATTATATGTATTAACTAATATTCTTGCGCAAGTAATTTATTAACTAATTATGTAAGTCATTTAGAAAGTGATGTTAATTGGTCATTAAATATGTTTTCCCTTGCAATTAGTATTCAATGGTACTTTCCTATTATAGTGGGATCGATGAATTAAAAAATGATAAAGAAATTCCAAAAGATCAACCAATCAAATGTCTCAAATTCTTCTGAGAAAATTTGTATGAGTGACATGTGGCAAAGTGACTTCTATTTTAATACAGAGGAGGATACTAAAGAGGCTGAAAATAAGGACGTTTTTTTCGGAAAAATAAGACGTTTTGTTTTTGAAAAATTGTTGAATGTGTGCTTTTTAGAACAGTCAAGATAATAAGCCGCGAGAGACCGATAACTATCAAGTAACTCGTACAGCTGAAAATAAGACGTTTTGTTGCAATCTGGTGGGCTTGATAAGGACTCAAACCGTTACGAGTATTATTACTACACACACATGAAATAATGATCTTAAATATGATTAGGTAATTCGAAATGAGATGGTGGTTTAAATGTTTCAAAAAAAAAAATAGTGGTTTAAAATGAAGTACATATTAAGTTTAGGTACACCAGACAAGAATCTAGTACCATCGTTCAATGGATGTGGTCCCCTCATTTGTGTCTCTGGCTTCAAAACCTCAAAAAGAAATACCAACCATCTAGTTTCTGCCTTCAATGAAATCATACAAGCCTTCACAAAGACCAAATTGTTCAATTATGCGTTTGGCGGCAAGCCAACACTGCGACTAAGACCAAATCGCCTTAGTTAATCGGACGACCTACAATCGATCGATAAAGCGATTAATCTATTATAAAACCGATTATTTTATCCCCCCAAAATCCGAATAAAATTCCATTATTTTATTTAATGTGGCTTTATTATACAAATCCAATTGCAAGTCAAGACTCTATTTTAGTGATTATTTATAGATGTTTTCAATTCTTTTCTTTGTTATAACTAACCAATGTGATCTTTTATTATGTGTTTTTCAAAAAAAAAAAAATTCGCGTAAAATTTAATATTCACCTGTGATCAAACCATAGATTTCAAATTGCAGCAACATCATCACAAGCCACTACACAACAGCATAATGTTATGTTTATAGATGTATTTTGGGAAAATTTCAGTTCTACTACAAATTTAATATTATTTTTTAATTTATTTTTAATGAATGAATATTTTAAAAATAATTTAAATTTATAATGAAAATAAATTAATTAATTTTTGTAAATATTTATGGAAAAAAATTAGACACTCAATTTCACCCAACACTAAAGTGTAAACAATAATCACTAAAGTGTAAACCCAAATATTAATATATTTTTTGATTGAGAGTATTTTTTAAAAAACTCTACTTAATGTATGGTATTCTTAGCAATTTCTATTGTATTTTGATGTTTATATGCATATTTTGTTTATATATACTTATAATAAAAATATATGAAAAATTAGTCCTGATAACACGCCGTTTTTTCACTAACTCTCTAGGTGTGAACCGGCCACCTGACTAACGCCTACCATATTTCCGAACACAGGAAAATATTAACTCTTTTTCTGTGTTTCTTTATACATATGCTGAGTAAATATACCATTAAGAAGATATAGATTTTGCTGTAAATTAGTGAACTCTGATGGTTGTAAATGGTAATTGTAAAAAGTAACAAAAAAAAAAGAATTGTAATTTACATAAAGCTGAGAGGAGGACAAGAGCTGTGTAGCCGTATCTGAACTGTGCGGTTTAACTACATTATGAGAGATGGGCAGCGAAGAGAGAATTAAAGGTCACGTCTACACATTGGACAAGAACCATGCCTGAGGAGCCAATTGTCTATACAAGGCAAGTGAAACATGTGATGACAATGAGGCAAGCTTCTAACTGTTTCACCAAGTTGGAAATCCTGCAATATCACACATCAAGATTAAGATCTATGATTCCATGTAATAAGCTAAAAAAAAGAAACTGATGTATGAACCTGAACACAAACGGAACAGGAGACTCTGTTCTCAGAAGCATCTGTGTTATTGTTGCCAGTGATTGTCATCTTTGGGATTTTCTCAACCAGGTCTCCTGTTAATCCTTTTGAGCCTCCTCTCTCAAATAGGCTTGAAAGATCGTCGTAGGATGCATCCAAAGCTCCCATCTGATAATGGACAACAAAGCATCAGTAACAACAATTGAGTGCCAATTCATGAAAGCTTTGTATGCATATAAAGAAAAAGCATACTTGACTTGCACTGCACTAAACGAAAGCCTCTGTAAAACGCAGAGCAATAACTAATTTCATTAAGCCACTCTAGTCAACATATTCCTTTTTTGATTCGAGTAGAACATGGATTCCTCTTCCCCGAAATTCTCATCATAGTGTTCCTCCAAGCTAAAAACAGTTGTTCCTTGGTGTTTAGCAAGAGTCATGGCGTTAACTTCACCTTACTGGACGACCTCCAAACAACATTAGAGAACCTTTTGTACATGAACAAAATTGTACCATTACACACAGTAAGACACATTGTAAAATAAGAGATCAAACACATTTAAAATGAATTAAAAATTTACCTCCGGTGTATCTGAAATTAAAGAGTTTTCGAGAGGACAAAGTATTCAATACTCCCTAAAAAGACAAATAGAGTACGAAAACATGAAATCACCGTAATCAACCAAAGTCATCAAATATACAATCTTTTACAATGCCTTTGATTGACTCAACTCCTCTAAATCCATAATCATCTCCAGTGTTGGTCACCAATTTTCAAGACTTTGTAAGTGTCATTCTTGTAAAGAAAATTTTTCTCTCTCAATGATAATCTTGAATAGATAGGTTTACCAACTAAATATTTGAGAACCAAAGGAATATCATTCGGGTCTTGCATCTGACAATAAACATTTAGATTATTATAAAAACAATATCACATATTGGTATGTGTTTCAACACAATATAGCTCCACTTACCTCTTCACATTTATTACTGTAACTCATTGCAAGATTATCGAAATATTAGGAATTTTGCATTCCCCGTATTGTCTAGGACAACCAAATGCAACTTGTATCTAACATAAACGACAATATAATAGATATAAGAAGACTTAATCATCTCAGCATAATCCATCTAGAAGAATATTTTACTAATTACCTTGCATCAACTTTGGGGTTCTTCACATTGCATTTGATGCAATAGTAGTGAAATCCCAGTTCATCGTCATCTTCTCCATTGTTTTGTGGTATCGTTAGGAACATTCAATAGCTTCTTCGAACACACTTTACGACTTGAATATACCAGCCCCATATCGGAATCAATAATTGCTATTGTGCACATCACAATACACTTCTCAAGCTATATGAATATAAATAATCAAATACATAGACAATATCTAAATTACATAAGATGTTCCAACTATCACCTTACAAATTAAAGAAAACTAACAACGAACCTGGTTGGATTCAACCAACTAAGATATGGTCTTCATAGGAGTTATTGACCAAAAAGATGTTTTTATCCCCAGCTCTATGTTGTCAGCGCAAGAGTTTAACTTGAATAATTGCCAATGAAAGTTCATCATTCGGCAACCTTACAAATATCAAAATTACTAAACATTAAGACGTATACATGTGAATTCAATTTAAATATTATTAAGCAACTATAGACATGGAAAAACATACAATACACAAAAGACTCCACCTCAAGCATAGCTGGATTCACTTCGACATATGACACATTATACGCATTGGACACACTACGCTCCTCTGATATTGATAGTGTAGGCTTATTCAGACAATTATAGCAAACTTTAATCATTTAGTATCTTAATTGAAGAACTAATATTAAAGAATTTCTTAAAATACTTTTCCAAACTTTGATCTTCCCCAGACCTCAACACACAAAACAATTGGATTATCACTACGTCTTTCGATAGCCTCACTCACAATCAGTAGCAAAGTTACCCATAACACAAATGGCAGACGTTCATCCCTAAAATTAGATAGTATAAGTTATAAATAGTTTATAACATACCAAACTAAAGTATGAGTCTAGCAATGTCTTTCCCATTAGTTGATACAACCTTCAACTGGGGTCACCTCAACAATTTACCTATTACATCTGACAAACACTACATATGAGAGCTGATAAATTTAAAGATAGCACGCATAATATATAAAGTAGAATACTAATTATAAGCTATCAACTAGTAGATGCCATATGAGTTAACCATCAAGTATGTCTCTGTTAATTGACAGGTCAAAACCGTTAGCTCAGCAAGCTAAGAGTTCATCACAACCACTCACGCGTGTTGTTGAGAGAATCCAAATTATATGGATGTATGGTTGTTCGATATGACCGCATGAGGGGTTAGTGCAAATATATGATGAATTGAACTGCCTTGTGAAAGAAATGAATCAAACTGATTCACCATATCCTTCTTGACGAGCGTTAATCTTATACCCCCTATCAAATTTAAAAATTTACCAAAACTGTAGTGTATGCCAAATAATAGAAATTTATAAATTATAAATATGAAAGAAAGTATGCATACATTAGAGTCAAGTTTAGAACCATCTCATATCGCCAGGCATCAGTAGCATAATACTGGCTCTTCCAGAACGTATGATCTTCACCTTAATCTCCCATTGACTTAATGGTCGTCAAATCAGAACATTGCGTTATGTCAGCCATCTTATAGGAGAAAGAGATAAATTGCAAAGTTTTGAGTGTAGTGGTATGACATAAAAGAGTATGAGAAAAGCCAGTCTTGTATTATACCTAATCAGTCACGCTGCTGTTTCCGTATAATCCCGATTAAATGTCATTAATTTTACTTACAAATCAAATCTCAATATTGATATTTTCAATAACCAAGTACAATGTCAATCTATGAAAGCTGTGTATATTAGATTAAAATGAATTTTCTCATCACGTAAGGCAGATTATTATACCACACATACGATACGAGTTTAACTTAGTATTTTTAGTTGATTGACAATTCATTTCGTTAAGAATTTTGTATTTAATGCCAGAATCACGTATCCTTGCTCTAAAAGTGTTACAACTACGTGCATGCATAAGTCGATCACATGCTGACATAACCCTAAACAAACTCAGCTCTATACGTTACGCCTCACACACTCAAAACTTCGATGACATCTTATGCTCTCAACATCTGCTACTATACCACAATTTTTTGTTATCAAAGCTTTCTAGCTAGGACAGTCGATCGTACTGAGAACTCTAGAGATAGTTCTTCCTACTCATCAACATGTGAACGAATGTATGCTCATCAATGGTATATAGTGACCAAAAATTATCACGATTTTTATCTATGCATCTCATCAATGTATAGCGATGAACAAACCTGTTGTTAGCTAATTTATGTCGATTGTAACATAACGCATACTCATCAAAAACATTGTTAAGTCTCAGCTCTTTTATATATGGATAGACTGACCTCTTTTTTATATTAATTGAAAAATATTTCTCATGTTGTCATCCCAAACATAAGTTTTGAGTCTCACGCTTCACAAACACATATGCTCTACATAGACAACAGGCAGGAATCACTACTTCATCTCGCTCCATAAGACGCTCATAACACATATGTAGGGTCGTCGTGCTTTAGTGTTGTGTCACATGATCAACCAAGAATTCCGGTTCATCCACTTTCTCTCTGCACATCTCCAGATGGTATCTCAAGATTGTAGTCGAGAGTTATAATCATTTCTTTCGTTGAATGATACCATGCATGATTTAAGTCATGCGCTTTTACTGTTCATTGCTATTGTTGATACACACCTCTAGATGTTACTTTGACATATCATAGCGAGATGTATACGACTAAGTGGAGAATAATACTGAAAGTGAGCGACTTGTGAGTTATGCTCATGTTCTCACTTGATTCTACGATCATGTTTTCTCATGCATTACTTCTCATGTTTACTATGCGATACACATCAGTTTCTTGTTCTTGACATTATCAGATCGAGGTTTTTAGCACTAGGAGGGAAGAAGCAACTAGTAAAGTGAAGTCTTGTGAAATGCTAGACAAACACGATTTCTGTGTATAAAAGTAGATGTATTGAAAATACTAAGAACATACGATGTCACAATGCACAAAAAGTTTGTATTTAATGCCAAATCGCTCTCACTATGACACGTCAGCACGAAAATAATTTTAAAGCGCTCTCGTGATGACATATCAGTTTTGTCTTAAAATTATAGCGTGACGCATTTATGTACAATGGTTCTCCTTTAATATATAGGGGATATGATAAACTATACATATTTGGATAAACTAAATCTTATTATCTATTTTATTAAGATTATAGATATGAAATGGAGGAATAGTTCTAAGTTTCTATATCTTGATACATTTCATTATTTCTTAATACGTATCTATATGATATTTGTCTAATTTATGTAATATTGTGTTCAACAGACACAATATAGTCTCTTCGAGTAAGTCAATGACAATTTTCAGACTGTATCAGAGTACTTTTAGAAGTGAGACTCTAAAAGTTGACGTCTCAATTTTTTCTGAATTTCTTTTCACAAATATAATTTTTCTATAAATTATAGTAAAATTAGTAAATCAGTATTTATAACATATGATTTAATGTAATTTTCATATTATGAACAAAAAAATGTACGGACATCTAAACAGATTAGAGAGTCTAGTAGTAGGATATCCAAAAATTCATTATAGTGAATAATTCATAGCTAATAGATGCTATATTTATTTCACTTTTAAAAATACAATATAATAAATGGAATGTCATTTATACTTCCCTGTGGTATCATTATTCGTGTTTACTTTTTCTAAATGGATGTTTCCCAAAGATGCCTATGTATGATGATTTCC
>CAJHQP010006662.1:0-36889 GCA_905132765.1 Moricandia arvensis | reverse complement strand
GTGTTAGTTCTCGCCGTTTGACGGGTTGGCTTGGTCCAACCCGCCATAAACCACCCACAACCGTAAGGGCGAGTTGGTCGATCCATGCTGACCAAACTCGCCGATATGCGTCGAGTTAGTCGGTTCGGTCTTTTCGTACGAGTTTTGGCTGGAGACTTGCGCTAATTCGATTTCGAGACTGCCTATTCGTATAGAAAACACGATTTTAGATGCATATTTTGAGAATACCGTTTTGGACTAACAAGAGTTCCTCTGAAGTTCCGCGTTTCTGCTGTCATGAGTCTCTCTCGGTTTCGAGGTCGATACGAAAGATTTCAGATTGACTTGTTGTATTCTCGGCTTTGGTTAGTTTCTTTCCTACAGCGCTTTCTCTTGAGAAGGCTTTTCTGTGATTTTGCTCTAGACAATCTCGGACGTTTATGATCTTAGACGAAAACACATCAGAGAGGTAGCTCTCAGGTCGTTCATATATGAAATATCTATTGATTTAAAATTATTATTAAATATTTGGTTTAGAATCGAATATGGAAACACTTATTAGAGAAATATAGATGTTGAATATTGTTTGAATATATGATAAACGTCATAAGAAATGAAACTACGACTTTATCCATTTATTACATACAAAGGAATTGGAAAACTCATATAACTTTGATTGCATGATCAAAACAACCTAGTGAGAAACTACGCATCCTACTCCAGATTTCTTAGTGCAAGATGCTGAGATTATTTCGCATTTCAACTAATTTTTTGCACCAAAGCAAGATGTGTTCAAAATCTTAAAACCTAAGTAGCACTTCATTTTACAAATCTTACAAGAAATGCACCTCTAAATTTAATATTGTACAACTTACACATTTATTATTCAAAAATAAATTTGACTTCAACTAAAATGCAAAATATATGGTGCGTGGATCAATCTGTCTAATCTAAATATTATCTGAATGATATAGAGTATCGGAGTAAACTAACTAAGATGTGCATCATTGAGCTACTATTATAAGTAATTTGGTTTCCATTATTATATATATATATTTGATTCAATTTCCTATATTTATTTTTTATTTGCATATATAAATATTCTTTGTCATTAAATTAGGAGTTTTAAAATACACATTGATCGAGAAAGTTCCATATATATTTATCTCCGTTTTTGTGTAAGTCGAACCGTTTCAACTTAACAGTTGACATTTTAGGATGACAATCTGGATACATATAGTCATGAAGATTAATTATCATTAGCAATAATTAAAATAGTAATAAAAGAAGCATATTCTATAAACATAGATAGTAGGAAAAACATATGCATATGAATTCAAGTTCAATTTCATATATTAGTTCATGTCGTTAGTTGATTTAGTTAGCCACCATATAACCATAGCATATATGTTTTAATTCAATCGATCACCTCATACCAAGTATAATCTTATCCATTGTGTAGTAAATTCCTATTTGAGGGATCAATGCGAATGCCGTCTAAATATATACTAATAATATCCTACATTACCAAAGAAAACAAAGTCACAGAGAATGTCGCAGCTTCCACTCCACTTAGCTTGTGCAATATTAGTTAGTAAGCTAATATTCTAAGATCTTATGCCAGAGAATAACGAGTATTACCAGAACAGAATATATCAGAAACTCAATTTTCAGAGAAACAAATTACAAGATAATATTATTCCGAGTTTATGTTATTACACAATCGTCGTACATAACCTAAAAAAAACAAAAAAATCAACCCTAGGATGAGCAACGAGATACCTTTACGTGAAGATACTTAGGCGGATGTGTGATGACAATTCCATAACCCAAAACTATCCTAGAATCAAGCATGCTTCTGATATCAACTTGGTAATACCGATCCGGGGTCCCTTTACCCAACAAGACCCGCAACTTTACTCATTAATTTCACTCGACCATTTGTCCCTTTTTAAGTCCAATATCATTAGTCATTTGTTATTATATGAGGTTCATATATATGTAAACAAATTTGACCAACATTGATAATATATGAGACTAAGGTAAATCGGCATGTATAATCATGAAATTGAGATTCGATCCCAAAAGTTCAAGTTGCCACAATAGGCTATTACAAGTTCATCACCGAATCGATCTACCCACACACCACACATCATCACATGGCTTGAGTCTTCACAGTTCCTTAGCCTTAGAACGAACGAATTCATTTTCTGAAACTACACACATGATATTACATATTGTCCCTTCAGATATCCTAACAAATCGATCTAACATGTATTGTTCATTTTATCGTATTCCATTCCATAAACCTCAATCAATTTTATCCTATATCACTCGGCTATCCTTGATCATCATCTAAGACAAACTGCTCATACACAAAGACTAATCGGAATTGCCTATGGTTCAATCTCAACACGATCTAGAAACCAAGTACAATATGATCATCTCTTAATCTGACATAATAAGATAAGGATCCTAAACCAAACCGGCCAGGCATTATTCCAACAGAACTGTCCTAAGACAAGTCTAACCTGATCGCATATAAGATGAGAGAATGGAGATCAAGCAAATAAGAGAATGGATGTGGATCCGATAATACACACAGCCAATGAACCACCCGAAATGGCAGATGGTCCTAGGCAAAGTACCAACCGATAATACAACTCACTTGGACATGCGCTCAGGCATGGCCCCAACATTCTCCCAGCCCTCATGTTTCCATTCTGAACCGATCTCCTTCGCACACAAATTCTCTTCCCAGGATGAACCATGATCACCACAATCGGCCTTGGTTTGGCTGATAAACTCTCTCTGTTCTTGTTTTTCCCTATCTCGGTTTGTATCAAGTTTTTCCCTAAGGAAAGTGATGCAAATTCGACAGGCCTAGAATATATATAGCGGAGGCTCGCCAACTACCTTGGGCGAAAGGGTGAGTTTTAGTCCATGAAAAGGTACCTTGTGCAGCTTGCACTCGTTCGCGCACTAACTTCCCTTAACTACCCGATAACAGGCATATTTATTGCCATAATCATTTACCCACACTCCTGGTCGGATGGAAAGTCCCATCAGACCCATGATCAAGCCGGACCACCAACCGGCCTAGTAACTGTCCAACCCTGGCCTAACCATCCAAGACTCTAACACTCCTTCTAGCTGAGTTGAGCTGATTGCCAGCTGACCCAACTGAGTGAGCTAGTCCTTCAGCTGACCGAGATGACACACTTGAGTTTATGCTAAGACCGAGCTTCCATCTCGCATCGGCCAGCTACCTGTACACCTCGTCCAGATCCTTTGCTACTTTGTCCAGCTCCCCTAAACTCATTTCCACGTTTGTTAAGTTAAGTATCCATGTTCTGAAGCACTTACCATCATTACGTACGATGGCACGCTTGCTCTTAAGTCATATGACGGCATGCTCATTCCCTCGCACCATGGCCCGTAACCAGCGATCCTATATAGGTCGGGACATGACAGTTCTGGCTAACCAGACCGAATAGAAAAACCAGTGTGACAAAGATTATGATAAAATGATCTTGCAATCTTAGCTAAAGAGTAAGAAATTCTATTTTGCGCTCTCGAGATATGAGATATCTTGAAGTCCGGAAGACAAATCAGCAGCCTCTAATTATGTTGCAAAACTGGCCAAGAATGAGGCTCTTTTATCATCAGGATCAGATCTTTTAATCCGTCCTGAAGCTCTGACATGACAAATGTTGAAGCAATACTCTCCATTTACCATCGCAGTGCTACACTTCTGAATGTGAAGGAGCCTCTCAACATCTTAAGTTTGATGTCCCCATAAGTGATATCTTTCCCAATTTATCCATCCAAACCCAACCACAACACTGAGCTGTGATGTGGAAGTCCATGAACCATCCACCATACATATATTATCCAATCTTAGGACATGGGATTCCTCAATATTCTGCTCTTGTGGAATGGGTACCATTTCATTGCATTGAACCAGGCTTGGCATACACTATCTGCATATCGAACTAGCTCCAAAAGATCCCTTTCTATCCCTCGGAAGAGTTTATCGTTCCGAACCTTCCAAATATACCAAATTATCCAGGATAAGGATCCTGTCTAATTCTGGTCCGGTGATGCTATTCTTTCTTCAGAAAAGGTAGTCCATATTGGCCTAAATACTTGGTAGAATGAACATGTTAGGTCTAGATGTTATTATTGATAGAGACCATGCTTTCAGAGTTTGAGGACATTCAAATATGCATGAGTGACAGTTTATTCTTGTTCACCACATCTAGGGCAATAATTATCACATCTCATATTACGGCGCGTCAGGTTTGTCGGTTACCGCCACATGACTTCTTATCACATGCCACATTAAGATGACCTATCTTCTTGGGTGCTTTAATTTTCCAAACAAAGGCTTGGAGTTTAGTTATACTAGGTTCCAAGACCTCCGTGTGTTCCTTAGTTCTCAGTAAATTCCAAGCTACCCAGTAACCAAACTTAGCCGTATATTGGCTGGTCTTGGTGTAATTCCAGCAGAATGTATATCGCCAGAGAGTGAGCTTATGCCCTAACTTCGAATAAAAGTTATGTCATCAGGGAAAACATAGTTATCTATTAATCCAACGTCCCCTTCCTTTAAACTCTCCATTTATAAAGTCACTAACCCGGCAATTTCGAGTGCAACACATGGACATAAGGTCAAGCCGGCCTAGCAGTGTCATAGGGTGACATGGGTGTGTTTATTTTTCTAACAGGGGTATGAATATCCTAAACAATTAACTATCAAATTAACCCTAGTGTCGTAGGGTAACATGGCTGTGCTGAATCCTAGTTTTGACTTTGCTGTAATATCAGTATCGATCGATGGTGTAGGGCTACCGTCGATCGATGTCGATTTCCCGATTCAATGGGAATAGGAAAAACACCAGCCTCTTCCATAGCAATACCACGGTACTCGATTATCTCTTCTTCTCTGTAATCTTCATCGTACACGAGGTGGGCTGGGTTGTGTTCGTAATATGCATTGTAGGTGTGGATCGGTTTATGAAAAAGGACTACGTCGTATATGCATAGGTGGGTGTCTACGATTTCTGAGCTTCAACGCGTCGATCGATTGTCTGGGCAGAGTATTGATCGATGCTCCCATCTTCCGTCTTTAATTGTACTCATAATCGCAGAAGCATGTGGCCACAAGCTCTGCATCATTACATAATTCAAACAGAGTAGCTTTATTCTGATTCTTAAGAGGTTCATAAAAAATATTTTGATCAATTAGAGATAGATACAACCTTTTTAGCTTCATATAGTAGATAGCTCTACAGTGGCCATGAATGCTCTCCCAATTAAGTAATGAAGAGTTCCCAATCTATCTGATGTCCATCACATTGAATTCTACTGGACTATGGTGTTGTTAATCTGCACTGGAACATCTTTTACCATCCCTCATGAGTTCACTTTTGAGAAGTCTATGAATGTGAAAGAATCATTGGAGGGTTCCACTTTCAGGTTCAGATCCTCCGCCATAGTTCTTGGGCATAATGCTGATGATGATCCAATATCACATAGGGCATTAGGATATTCTTTGCGCTTGATGAAGTAGGGAACCACAAATTTTGCAGGATCACTTTTCTTCCTTAGATAAGTCCTCTGCTTCATCTTCTCTCTGAGATGATTGAACATGATCTCTATATCATCATCTGTCTCCCTTGTTTCCCTGAAATCATCCACAATCTGTGAGTATAATAAGCTTCAACAAAAGAAATATCTAAAGGAGGCTGCACTTTGTTGAACCCGTGATGTGGACAATCTCTCTGGTATGACTTGAATCTGATCCAGGAGTTTCTGAAAGACTTTGATGGCTCTTGTGAAAGGGTAACAATCTGCTCCTTAGATAGTCTGCTCTCGCGTCATCAAAGAAATTACGCAAGAAAGCGTTCTTGATGTCAGTCCAGGATATCATATATCCTGGTGGTAACTGCTTAATCCAATACGAAGCTTCTCCAGCAAGTGAGTACTTGAAGAGCTTACAAAAGAGATAGTCCTCATGGACTCCATTGGCTTTAATAGCAGTCACTAGATCCTCAAATCGCTCCAGATGATACATAGGGTGTTCATGTGGAAACCATGGTAAGTTATTTGTGGCTACAAGTCCAAAGAAAGCGGGCTTGATTTCAAATCGTTTCTCGGAAAAGCTAGAGGACGAATGGCGGATCTGTTGGCGTAGAACTGGTCTGGACGGTTTGTAGTCAACCAGTGTTCTCTGAGCAGCTTGGGCATTAGCTTCAGGTTGAGCTACTGCAGCGTCTGGTTCATTATGCCAGATGATTGTTGAGGTCATGCAAGTCTCCACTCTCATCCCGAACCAATTCTAAATTCGCGACCCATCTGAAACTCGTCTGCTACTGTCGATCGATGCCGGTAAGTTTCTGTTCATTGATGCTTTGTGATTCAATGTCAGTCGATGCTTGAGTTCTGATGTCGGTTGATGCGGTCCCGTAAAGAAGTGTCGATCGATGTTGTGCAGGTTCTGTCAATCGATGCTTATCTTCTTTATTTTCGGATTGTACGTTCGAGTTTCTCTGGGTCTGAGAATAATAGTTCTTGTCCTTTATTGCTCCTGGTATTTCTTTGCATGTACCTAAAATTAAAGGAAAATAAAGTGTAGTGAATTGAAAGTACAAACAAACATAGACTAAATCCTAGAAATTAAATCTAATGGCGATCAGTGCTCCCCGGAAACCGGCGCCAAATTTGACATGGGTGTGTTTATTGTTCTAGTAGGGTATGAATATCCTAAATAATTAACTATCAAATTAACTCTAATCTTAGCACACAAATAATACTATTGCCAAAAGAGATCATATGTAGTACTTAGGGCTCAAATCCACAGAGAGCAATGACACATAATAGATTTCTTATTACTAAAGACTAAGCTAGGTAGATATATATATATATATATATTAGTAGTAAACAATCAATTAAGAAAATATTCCTTATTAAGAGGTATAGATGCAATATGGAAATAGATCTAGGGTTTCAAGCTTAATGGATTATAGGGAATATGAACATGGAAATATAAATATTCTAGAACTTAAATATTACTATTATGACCCTTTTAACTCCAAATCTCATATGCGAGGAAAAGCCATCGATCGACGGCTAAAGCCTGATGTCGATCGACGGTGAAATCAGAAGGAAGTGTGAACGAGATTTTATAAGTTCACCAGCTAGTTAAACCAGCTCTTGCATACGCCTAACAACCTAGTTCAATGGAGTCTATTCTGACACATAACCTACTCTTCGTATTCGTCCATGTCTTACTTTCGGTATCCAAGTTAGATACTCTAGAATGAAATCATTAATCACAACTCAATTGATGGATATTAACTCAACCTAGCAATCCTACTTTTGGGCTAATCCATGAATGCCATCATTCAACCATAAATCTAGTGGATAACTACTCAGACATAATCAAAGAAGAATAATAGTCTTAATATAATACATAGATAAAATATTATGGTTCCGATACAAATCTCCCCTAAGGAGTTATGAATCTTCTACCCTAAACTATGATAGAAAACTAAATTCTCAAGAACATTCTCTTTCTCCCTCTTTTTATCTCTGTAACACATAAATATAAAACCCTAAAATCTAGGTCAAAACTCGTCCAGGGCATCTTCGTTATTTGTCTCTAACTTGGGCTTAAAATCGGCTGTCTATGATTTGTCGTCGATCGATGGCAAGTGTGAAACATCGATTGAACTTGGTCTTGTAACATCCGTCGATGTCAAGGTTATATCGTCGATCGACGACTGTCTCGTACTTCGACTCTCTCAGTGATCAGCTACGAATTCTTCTCTACTAAATGCTCCAAAAGCTCCACGTATCTCCAGGTATCTCCTAAACGTACCTGTGCCTATAAAGACTCTAAAACATAGTCTAGAGAAATATAATAGATCCCAAATAAAGCCTATAACTTGGCCTAAAACTGGTAATAAATAGGTTATATCATAGGGATCCAAGGTTCCTCCCACACATTAACTTCATATCCAGAATGAAATTTATGTACAATTCTCAGTACAGTATTTTTCGTGCCGCTGAAATACTGGTCCAGACATATGATGGATTGTTTACAGAGCTTATTCGCAAAGGCGAGTTATACTTTTTCCCCTCAAAACTCGAGCCACCAATAAATCAGGGTATTGGACAAGTCACCACAGTAGTTTGCTAGTAGAGCCAGATTGAACTCATGGATCATACGGAAACAAATCCTCCCTCTTTTATTTATAAACAGAGGTTTTCCCATTTTGCCCATTAAATCCCTCTCTTGTTGGGTTTGAACTCCACCAAAATTGTGCAATGGCACTTGCGAGATTTTCACATATATCCACCGGAAGCAAGAAGCGAGACATAACATAAGTCGGGAGAGTTAACAATAGCACTTCCTTCCCTCTTTTTGACAGCCCTCTGCCCGTCCATCCGTTCACACTATGCATTAGTTTGTCCTTTAGGAATACAAATAACTTGCATTGGAGCTGTTGATATCTTCTAGAATTCGTAAATATGTCCCCATTCCTCCTTCGTTCAGAATCCCAAGTGTATCTTTAATATTTTGTCTAACATCTCCACCGAACCTCTTACCAAAGAGTAAAGAGGATTTCTCAAACTAAATACATTGGTCATACGCTGGTCCATATTTCCTAACTACTTTCATCACTTCTTCACATTCACCGGGCGCCGCCTTATAGAAGAGAAGGCTATCATCAGCAAAGAGAGGTTGGATACCGAGGGACTCGCACGTGTAACACGCCTCCTTGTTATCTTTCTTTGGTTCTATGAAAAAGTAAGACGACTAATGAGCGCTTTCGTGTATAAAATAAAGATGAATGGAGACATAGGGTCTCCTTGATGTAGACCTCTCTCTGGGATAATAATTCCCTTGGTTGACCATTCATAAGTATCTTGTACTTAACCAAAGATATACAACGCATTATATATTCAATCCAAGTTTCCGAGAATCCCATTTTCTGCATAAGTGCTTCGATAAACAACCACTCCATCCAATCATACGCTTTGTTCATATATGTCTTAATGGCCATCCTTTTTGTTCGTCCACTCAGTTGCGTCCACAGTGCATGAAATCTTCCTGAGCAATCATTAGTAATCATGAGCGTGGGAAATTAAATTGGGATGAACTTGAAAGAGTAGGGAACGGTTGGAGCATCTAGCCAGGTGGGCCATGGACAGAACGGTTCCTACGGTTGTGTTGCCAACGGATACTATTTTGGAAAACACTGAGACCAGGTTTCTGGTTGATCAAGTCATCCTTACTGCCACACGAGTGGCTGGTTCTGAGGATCAGAAGAACTAGAGCATGACAAGGATGGAGGGTCCTCCAATGCGTAGCATAATGTGGGGACAGAACAGTGAGACGGTTGATAATGTTGCGACTTATAGAGGTGGGAGGCAAGAGGACCAGGCCCCAGAACCAACCAGGAGAGAGGTTTTGGAGGTTCTGAATGGTTTTAGACTGTAGATGACTATTCTAATCCAAGAAGTTGAATCGAGGGTGAACTCGTCAATGGTCCAGGCAGGTACGGTTCCTACGGCTATTTCCTTGGTGGGAGGTCGAGTTAGAGGAATGACCAAAGTGGTGGAAGTAGAAACCACCAATCAGATTGGTGAGAAGGGATGACTACTTAAGTGTGTTGGAACGCATATCCCGGTCGGGAACCAAACTATTCTCAGGTAGTGTTGATCTGATTGAGGCGGATGAGTGAATGAGCCAGTTGGTTTGGAACTTTAGCTGTACTCGTTCCCCTGAGGTTACAAGAGAAACATTGTGGTTCACTTCCTTGAGGGGGATGGGCATAACTTGTAACTCCCCTATAGACAGGCGGACCAGTGGAGCTCTAAGAATTTTTGCTAATTGTGAAGTAGAGTTCAACCACAAATAATTCCCTTCTGAGGCCTGGGGTCGGCTGGAATCTAAGTTTCTGGACTTGGTTCAGGGTCGCAAGGACCGTGAGGGAGTATGAGGAGGATTTCAAGCGGCTTAGATGGTTCGTTGGAAGGGAGTTAGAGGACAAAACACTTCAGTTTCGTCGTTTCCTTCGCGGGTTAAGGGTCGATCTGAGTACACATTTTTCTGTCCGCACTTCCAACATTGTCTCTGAGCTAGTGGACAGGATGGATATGCTGGAGACTAACCTAGCTGAGGAAGGAATGGTAAGTCTCGGAGCTCAACAACTTTGGCCGGCAAGAGTAGTAACCGGAGATTATTAGGGATCAAGAATGATATGCTGACTAATGGATGGACGACTTCTCAACGTACTAAGGAAGATGTAGCAGACATACTCGCAATGGCTAATGGATCAGGAAACCTCTTCGGACAACAACAACATGAAAACCATTCATATAACAACATAGCATCGATCGAGACAACACTGCTGCCGTCAATCGACACTCACCTTATAGAGGACTTCATAGGTTACAGATCAGTACCTAAAGTATTTTATCCAGAGAATTTTGATAATGGGGAAGAAATAGATGCGTATGGCGTCTACAGAGACAAATATGACAATGCACGAGCTATAGATGGCATAATCATAAATGTGTCAAAGGAAGACATTAGAGACATTCTTCAGAAAGCAGCCATCATTGGACAAATTCGTTTTTGTGTGCGAGAGTATGCATAGAACTTCGATAGGACCATGCCAGAGACAAAAACATTCGACATAGCAGAAGTAGATGACATGGTACAAGGCATCTACAGAGCACAAGTGATGTTGACGGATGACTGCACGAGGATTGCTGATATCTATTAACCATTCAACAAAGTATTAAATGGCTAACTACGTGCATGGAGGATATGAAGCAAATGATGGACTCTACTCATCAGATGATTCATAGAGAGCACGTGAATGGAGCAGACGAAGCACCATCAATCGACAGACGCGCTCGACCATCGATCAAAGCTTCACGAGGACCATTCCATCCAAGAATGATAACCGATAAGATTCTAGAAGACAAACTTGATGGAGTTTATTGATCTCAAGACATGATGATGGAAGATATATCCGGGAGATTGGATGACATATCCATACCCACATATAACAAGATTCGCTGGTTACACAAACACATTGACAACCTTCATGAGAGGATGAATCTAATTGAGATCACTTAGGAGAACATGTAAAACCAAAGAACCAGAGGTGAAGAAGCCTTAAGAATCTTTGTTGGTACTTGGTTCCAGATGAGCAAAGAGGATGTGGACATTTGTTTTCCAACAAGCTATACTCTACCCCGATTGACGTGGTTGTGTTTATATGTTCTAATAGGGTAATAATATCCTAAATAAATGACTGCCAAATTAACCCTTAATCATAACACACAAAACAATAATACTCTTGTCAAGAGAGATCATGTGTAGTACTTAGGGATCAAATCCACAGTGAACAATGACACACAATAGATTTCTTATTTCTAAAGACTAAGATATGTAACTATATATATTGCTAGCAAGTAGTCAGCTCAAGAAAATATTTCTTACTAGAAGGTATAGATGCAATATGGAAATATGCTAATAATGTAATATGGAAATATGCTAGTAATGCAAATATGGAAATATACTAGTAATGTAAATGTAACGCCCCAACCGCCCACGGCTAATGGGCCACCCACGCCCGCTCTCTCGGCCCGTGGGCCCCCATCCCCATTCCAACGGTCGGTCGTTATTTTTTTCTGAGGCTCGAAATCATTGTTTACTGACCCTGCAATCACCACCCGATCTTTCCCCGTGTTTTGGCCTCACTCGCACGGTATCGCGAATCACTTCCCGATAGGTCACCCATCCTTTCACTACTCCAGCATAAGCATGCTTAACCCTGGAGTTCTAAACGGATGTGTGACAGAAAAGGTAAGTCAACTTTGGTGACATAGGTAGCCAAATCAATTCTCTTAAGCCTTTCTACATATCACAACTCGGGATGTTACAATTCACCCCCTCTCAAAGAACGCAACGTCCTCGTTGCGCCCCACGACAGGTCTCAAGACGCCTCTCGTGTCAAACCAAGATGGCAACCAGTTCTGATACACTTGTAACGCCCCGACCGTCCACGGCTAATGGGCCACCCACGCCCGCTCTCTCGGCCCGTGGGCCCCATCCCGTTCCAACGGTCGGTCCATTATTTTTTTCTGAGGCTCGAAATCATTGTTTACTGACCCTGCAATCACCACCCGACCATTCCCCGTGTTTTGGCCTCACTCGCACGGTATCGCAAATCACTTCCCGATAGGTCACCCATCCTTTCACTACTCCAGCATAAGCACGCTTAAACCCTGGAGTTCTAAACGGATGTGTGACGGAAAAGGTAAGTCAACTTTGGTGACATAAGTAGCCAAATCAATTCTCTTAAGCCTTTCACATATCACAACTCGGGATGTTACAGTAAATATGGAAATATCCTAGTATGTAAATATGGAAATTATGCTAGATCTAGGGTTTTAGGCAAGTGGATTATAGTATATAGAAGTTAAATGTAATTAATCATAGAATTCAAAATCAAATGTAAAAGACACCAGCTCTCGCATGCGCGCCTAATATATTGACCAAGTCCAATGTCTTAGCTCACGCTTGTTGACACAAAATGACCGTCGATCGATCGCTATAATCCTGCGTCGATCGATAGTTTCTTGAGTCATGCGTTATGACTTAATTCGATAAGTTCACTAGATTGACTAAATCAACTCTCGTTGTTTCTAGCAACCGAGCTCAACAGAATATATTCCGGTAGTAGACCATGCTCTCGCATGCGCCTAACTATCCTATTATCAGGATTCTAGTTAGCTACTCTAGAACACAAACAATAAACAAATTCTATTAATTGATCTAATAATGTCCTTAACAATTCTATTGTTTGGCTAATTCATCACTACCATTGATAAACCCTAAACCTAGTTGATAACTACTCAGACATAATTAAAGTAAGAATAATAATCTAAATAAATTCATAGATAAAATAATTGGGTTTCAAACACACTTAGAACACTTAGCACCCCTGGCACTAGCACACTTTTTCAGGTGCAATACGTAAAGTATAAATATAAAACCCTAAAGTCTAGGTCAATACTCGTCCAAGGGTAATCTTGTAATCATGTGTCATGTCTCTAACTTGGGCTTGAAAATCGGCTGTCTGCGAACTGGACATCGTTCGATGGCATATGTGCAACATCGATCAATCTTGGTCATATAACATCGGTCGACGCCTATGATGTATCGTTGATTGATGGTAATTTCATACTTGGACTCTGTCAATGATCAGCTACGGATTATTCCTCTCCAAATGCTCCAAAAGCTCCAAGTATCTCTATATATCTCCAAAATATACCTGGACCGGTAAAGACCTCAAAACATATCCTTAACACACATAAGAGACCCTAAATAGAGTCTATAACATGGTCTAAAATTGGTAATTAATAGGCTATATACACTCCCCCAGACTCAACCTTTTGCTTGTCCTCAAGCAAACAAGCCTGTGAAAAATGTTTTGAAAAGTGAAGACTCGCATATTGTCTAAGTATAATTGTCACCTTACTTTATTGCAACCACATCCTATCAAGTCAATCACAGAGAAATTTATATACCATATCCTAGTATAGCAACCAAACTCATTGAAAAACCCTAAATCTAGTTGATAAATACTCAGACATAATTAAAGTAAGAATAATAATCTGAATAAAATGCATAGATAAGATAATGGGGTTTCAAACCACAGTTAGAACACTTAGCACCCCTAGCACTAGCACACTTTTTCTGTTGCAATACTTAAAGTATAAATATAAAACCCTCAAGTCTAGGTCAAAATTCTTCCAAAGGTAATCTTGTAATCTTGTGTCATGTCTCTAACTTGGATTTGAAAGTCGGCTGCCTGCGAACTGGAGATCGATCGATGACAGATGTGCAACATCGATCGATCTTGATCATGTAATATCGGTCGACGCTTACGATGTTTCATCGATCGATGGTAATCTCGTACTTCGACTCTCTTCAATGATCAGCTACGGATTATTTCTCTCCAAATGCTCCAAAAACTCCAAGTATCTCCATATATCTCCAAAACTTACATGGACTTGTAAAGACCCCAAAACATAGCCTAGACACACATAACAACCCTAAAATAGTTTATAACATTGTCTAAAACTGGTAATAAATAGGCTATATCACCGATCTTAGTCCAAACAGTGTTAAACATCAAGCTAAAGACTATAAACTAAGCGCTCAGTGGGAGGCAACACACTATTAGGTATGTTTCAGATTTATTTTATTTTCATAATTTTACTAATTTTTGTATTTTTTTCTTTATTTGCCGTTAAAAATGTTTTAAAAAACAAGAAGATCGAGAACTAAGCCATCAGTCGACGACGGAGCACACCCGTCGGTCGATACCGATCACCATCGGTCGACATCATTAAATTACCATCAATCATCACTTGTGATAGAGTATGATATTTTCGAATTTCAGTTATTACTTTTACACTGAGGACATTGTTAGTTTAGTCTAGGGAGGTCTACTGAATTGCTTCATATTTTGAGTTTTATTCTTATGCGTTTATTGAGTTTTATTAAGTCATTAAAGGAATTATTATCATATTTAAATTTTACTTATTATCTAACTACTCTATAGCTTCATTCTAGATTTTTTGATTGCAGAGACTACTAAAGATACCAAAGTGGATCATCTTGCCACTATATTCACACTTACTTAGAAAGTTTGAAGGAACCGAAGTTAACCTCCAACCTAATTTGACTTATTTTATTTCTTTTGAGTTTGACATAGATTGGATCGGATTCCTCTTGTAAGTCTGGAACGTAAAAGTTTGTGTTCTTTTGATTCCCTTCTCTCTCTCTCTCTCTCTCTCTCTCTCTCTCTCTCTCTTCGGCATCTATAAAAATAAAAAGATTGAGATGATTTCCTCAAAGATGAAGAGGGTAGGTAAATTACATGTAATCCCAATATTCTAATTTAGAAAGGAATGATCACACACTGTGGGAGCGAGGGATATGTAAATTACATGTGATCCTATTATCCGCCTACACTTTGTCAAAAATAAAAGAAAAAGAGAAAAGAGAAAGAAAGATGAACAAGATGGACTGTATCTGCATCATTGATTCATTTGACTTATAAAAAAAAGAATACAAAAATATTCCAAGAAGAGAGAAAGAGGGAATAAAGGGATCAAAGAAGACTGTCTAGGTGTTCAGATACTTGTAGGGGTGAGAGACCATCATGTATCCTCTGATCCATACTCCCAAGGTAAAGTCTGCACTTTTATTTTATGCAAGAAACAATGTTAGTAGAGGGGTAAGTCAAGCTAGTATTTACTAAGTTGTTGTATTTACTAAATTGTTGGTATAATGGATTTGGTTGCAATACTAGGATAAGGTATATAAATATATCTTAGATTGACATTTGTTTGATGTGGTTGCAACATAGTAAAGGTAATAATGATAAGCTAGAGATTTTGTGAGTCCTTGTGTTTTCAAACGTCTTCCACAGTTTTATCCTTATTTCGCTTGAGGAAAGCAAATGGTTAAGTGTGGGAGATTTGATAGGTCCTAATATTTACTTGTTTTGACCACATTATAGGCCCTATTTGGAGTTTGTTATGTGTGTTGGATGAGTTTTAGAGTCTTTTCAGGTCCATATACATTTTGGAGCATTGAAGAGATTATGAGGCTTACTGGAGCTCAGAGAGAGAGGAACCATGTACCTGTTCAAATTCAGCAAAGTACGAGTTGAGATACAGCATTGCATCGATCGACGATACACACTTGCCGTCGATCGACGGTCGACGCACAATAGTCCAATTCACAAAGTACCCGACTTGAAGCCCAAGTCATAGAAATTACAAGATTTCCCATGGATGAGTTTTACCTAGTTTATATGATCTTTGTTTAATGTTTTATGCAAAGGGAGACCTAGTTGGAGAGACTTTTGACAAGCTTTGATACTTTTCATATCAAACGTAGTAGTTTATGGTTTTTGGGGAGAATATCAAGAATTCTCAAGCTTCGTATTGGAACCCCACTTTCTATTATTCTCTATCATATGCATTATTTCATGCTTATGATTATGTTCTGCTTACCTCTCTCTGAGTAGTCACTTTTTGGATTAAGGGTTTATTAATGGATTTGACGGATTAGCCAAATAATAGAGTTTCTAGGGTAATTATTAGATATATCATCATAATTGTGTTTATTGCTTGTATTCTAGAGTAGCTAACTAGAACACTGATCTTGGGATAATTGGCACTGCGAGAGTAGGATCGTTACCTCAACAAATCCTGCTAAGCTGAAATTACTCTGAAAAATCGAGAGAATGGTCTAGTAATTTTTAGAGAACCAATCAAATTTGATCGCTTAATGCTTGACTAAGAAAGCCATCGATCGATGCCGTTTGCATACCATCGAGCGATGGCCATTCCAATTTTGCACACGAAGTTGTAGACTCTAAGCTTAGCCATAGGATAAATATAATTAATATGTTTACTAACTGATTTCGTGTTTTATGCTTGAAACCCCCTCGGCTTCTATCCATTATAATTAACTACTTGAAAACCCTAGACCTACTATTTTACTTACTTGTTTACAAACCAACTCTTTCCTGTTTACTTATTCTAAAGTTTTATTAATTGACTAGCTTAACTAAGTTGATTATCAAATCTATTGTGTGCCCTCGCTCTCAGTAGATTCGTTCCCTTAGTACTACAGATGAACCTCTTATTTGGGAGAGTCATCAGCAGATCTAGGGTAATTTAAGCACATATCATTCATCCTGGCAAGAGAGTTTTTGTGGGGAGGAGATCGGTTCAGAATGGAGACCAGAGGGAGGGAGAAAGATGTGGGCACACCTGAGCGCATGGCCAAGGTGAGTGGTGTGATCGGTTGGTAGTCACCTAGGACCATCGGCCTTGATAACGTTTTTGTCATTATTGTAAAACACAATAACAGTTACCACTAGCAGATGTTGCCTTTGCAGGTGGTATCGGCAAAACTAGTCAACCCCACAATATTTATATTTAATAAATATGAAAGAGGTACACATGTAAAAGGAAATATTTACATAATATGTCCTAATATTATAATGAATTTAGCTTGTTAGAGACAAGCAATCAAACCAATATAACAATGACGACAAAGTGACCGTATATGGAGATTGATCATATATGGTCACAAAATGACAAATATAGAGGTGAAAAGAAAACTTAATTAACAAGAACTGGTAGAAAATACGAAATTATGACGGCCTAATGATTTCCTGACTTCAGTTTCACCGGAGAGCTCTTCAAGAGACTTACCCTTGGGCTCAGGGATAAGAAAAGTGAAGAGCATACCTACAAAGTTAATGACACCAAGCATGATGAGAGAGTTCTTGACTCCAATGCCCGGTGGATATCCTGCGTCTGTTTTAGTCTTGTCTTGGGGCTGAGCTGCGTATAAGAACCCAAAAGCTCCTACAATGGCTCCAGCCTTACCTGTAGCGGCTGATATACCATGGCATGTGGACCTTAGCCTAGCCGGGAATATCTCAGCGGGTACAATGAAGGTGGTTGCGTTTGGTCCGAAGTTTGCGAAGAAGAATGTGAGGGAGTACATAACCAAAAATCCAATACGGTTGTCTGGTTTTATCCAGTGGTCGTAAGGGAAGGCAATGGCAAACATAAAGACGGTCATCATAAAGAATCCCATCAGCTGGATAGCAAATCTTCCCATAATTTCAATAAACGCAACTGTGAACCAATAGCCAGGTACAGTACTGCAAAGTGCTATGAGAGTTTGTGCCCGACCAATCATGAAAACCTCGTGGATTCCATTCATGGTTTCTGCCTTAGGGATCCAACCGATAGCCGAGAAAATATCTTTTTGGAACAAGTTTTGGCTGTAGAAGGCAATGTCAAGCAAGAACCAAGTAGATGTACATCCGAGCAAGGGAATACCATGGCGTTTAGCAAATTCCCTAGAGAACAAGCAATAGTTAAGTCTAGGGTCTTCAATGAAATCCTTCTTCTTTCTCCTCCATCTCAAGCTCCACTTGTAAGACCTTGGACATGTCTTGTGTGGCCTGCTTGATGTTCTTAGCAACCAATGCAGTATAACGAGCAGTTTCGGGCATCTTCATACGCCAATAGTAAGTCAAAGCTGCGGGTATAGCACCAACCATGACTATGATTCGCCAAATGTAATCTGCTTGAGGAGGCGTCGATAAAGCCCTATCAACTGCATAGGACGGAGCTGGGAATTTTTTGTCGAAAATAGAAGAGACGGCAAGTGCCACAAAACCTCCGGCTAAGATACCGACGCCTTGCATGGCAAACACTGCTGCGATAAAAGCTCCACGAGTCTTCTTGTTTGCGTATTCAGACATGATGGTGGCAGAAAGCGGATAGTCACCTCCAATACCAAATCCCAGCCAAAATCTAAATGAAAATCGTTAATATATGTGTTAAATAGAAAATAATGATATACACTAGTTATACCTGAAGAACAGAGAGTGGTCATGACACCCTTGGCTTCGCCACCGAAAGAGAGACCAGAAGCGACAGAGCACACAATCATCATGATCAAAGTGATACCATACACTCTTTTCCTTCCTAGTTTGTCACCGAGCCATCCAAAGAAGAGCTGACCTGCAAGGGTCCCACATAGAGCCACACCATTGACCGCAGCGGCTACATGAGGTGGAAGTGAGCCAGGCTTTTCTGAAAACGGATTGAAGTAGTAGAGCCGGCCAAGAAGCTTGGTCACTAAGGAGACACAGAAGAGATCATAGGCATCAGTAAAGAAACCCATACCGGCAATGACAATCGCCGTAAAATGGTAAAGTTGGGTTTTCGCAACATCGAGTGCCTTCAGTACTCCTAGATGTTGTTCGGCCATCACAGCTTTGCTTGACTCTCCTGCTTTCACGCACTAAAGGTTAATACTTTTGTGTTGATATACAATTATAGTGTAGAGACATTCTGATCTTCCTGTTCGATAGGACAAAAAAAACTAGTTTGATTCTTGGCTTCACGTCTGAAAGAAAGACATTATAGAAACACATGTGTTCAATAAAGAGACAAAAATTTAAATACTTGAACATTAAATTACTTACGCCAACATGTTGTTGTTTATAAATTCTATGTGGATTCTCATACAATTCTATATCCTCACCTTGTCGTTAGCTTCGGTAAAGAAGATTGAAGAGATGGTTTTAGTGCAGAAATGTTAGGGAATTTATAGAATGCGAATATGCGCGGGGAATCATTTACTCGGTATATCCTTGTTTATAGTTTTGACAATACATTAGGCATATACTCTCTTGTTATTTCAATATAAGCCTATTTGTTGTTAATAAAACTAACTTAGTTTGATAACATTAATTTCTCAAGCCACTATACCATCCATATTATAATACTAGATACACATTGGAGGGCCGGCCTGTACCACAGGTATTTTCACTATTTTTTTCTTTAATTTTAACATAATTCGTGAGAATTGTTATTTACAAAACATGGTTACTTCTGTATAATTCTGATAATTACTCGAGTTAAAATTAAATTCTACCGGCTAATTTATTTAACTAAAATATTCATTAAATCACTACTTCTGCTTAAAAAATCGCAACCTTTCATTCGACCCAGTAATCGCTCGTAGCTTGTTTCATAATCAAAACACTCTGCCTATATCTTCCTTCTAGAATATAGTTTAAAACACAAGACTGAGAACTTATATTCAAAAAAGGATAAACGATAACTATATGTGTATTGATATACGAGTGGATGTAGGAAATAGAGCATGAAACATTAGGATATTGGTGAAAGATGTTGTTGGGGTCAAAATCGGTCACGACGAAATCAATGACTCAAGTCCCTCAGAAAATGTTTTTTCCGAAGTTTTGGTTAATGCAGTTTTCAAAGAACAATCAAGTCGCAAGGAGCAAGTCATATACGGCGAATCCCACACGTAACGTATGGGTCACCACTTGATGATCCCCGAACACAACGTACCGGTCGCCATATGGCGACCTAGAACACAGGTCGCCATATGGTGAACTGCACCAAGTAAGCAAAGGTTGCCATATGGCGACCTGCACCCAATTAGCACGGGTCGCCATATGGCGACCAGCACCAAGTAAGCACAGGTTGCCATATGGCGACCTTCACCCAACAAGCACGGGTCGCCATATGGCGACCTTTGCACTAAGGAAGCAAGGGTCGCCATATGGGTGACCGCACTCAACAAGCACGGATCGCCATATGGCGATCTTCACCCAGAATCACGGGTTGCTATATGGCGACCTACACTCAGCAAGCACGGGTCTCCATATGGTGCCCTGCACTCGCAAAACAAGGGTCACCATATAACGACCTGAACTTGTAGAGCCACGGGTCGCCATATGGCAACCTTCACAAACAAGGCACGGGTCACCATATGGTAACATGTGCACCAAGGTTACGGGTCGCTATATGGCGACCTGAACCAGTACAATCCAGGTCGCCATATGGCAAACCTAGACCCACACAGTCGGGGTCGCCATATGACGACCTAAGTTCCCCGAGTTTGGGTCGCCATATTGGTGACCTAGCCTCTCCAAGACTGGGTCGCCATATGTCGAGTTGTGTCTCTTCTTTTATTCTTCTTCAAGTCGTGATCGAAATTCTAATCTTCTCGTCTCAATCGGAGTTTCCATTGAGATTTACGCTTAAACAAAGTAAGAGTCGCCAAATAAACCCAGGGTCACCAAATACAGCTCCCAGGTCGCCATATCAAAATTTAGACCACACCCCTTGGCTTCTCTCTCGAATATTGATCGAAATGCTCTTTATTTCGTCTCAATCGGAGTTACCATTGGAACTTGACGATAAAAAACGCAAAGACTCATTTTCCCAAATGAAGTTCATGGTTATCGTATAAACGGCAATGGTTAACTCAACACCATAGTTGTCTAAACTATACGAGAAGTGTGAAATTCCTAGCTAAAGCGACGTCGAATCATTAAACGTTCTTTCTAAAAAAATCGTAAAAATGTTTATATCAAAATACGGCCCAAGGAGGCTTAGAACGCGGCTAAAGACCCACTTGCAATTTCATGCGAAATTGAGCCTAACAATGTTATGACGGCGTATCTTTACTCGCAGAAGAAGATAAATCTAGAGAAATCGAATGATAAATGTCGAGTTTCAAAGATAATGAGGAAGATCGAGATAATAAGGGAATATTCTCGAAGTTATAAACTCGACCAGGGGTAGAAAAGGAAACACCAAACCGCCTTGAAAGAGGAGTATATAAGAGAAGACAAGACTAGAGACTCACGGAGGACTTTTTAGCATTCACAACAAACATAGAGCAATAGGCATTTACTTTCGTTTTGTTATCGAACTGCGTTTTGATTAGATTTCGTAGTCAGGTTGCTAAAACTCAGGATCTCGCCGACAGCTTTTGTAGCCAAGGCTCATTACCTTCTTGTACGAAAGCTCTTACGCAATTACGAAATAAGAATGTCTTTGCTCTCTTTGTTTTTCAAAATTTTCTTATCATATTTTTATCGTCAGTATATATATATACACGAGTCTTCTTTAGAATAATCTTCAATGGCTTCTCCTCTATATTTTCTTAAACTTTACCTAGCACAAACAAGACAAAAATGTATCAACTTCGTGATTGATCAAGAAAGGATAAAAGAATAAGTAGAAAAAAATGGAAACCTAGTTTTTGTTTTTTTTAGTTTTGGAAACAAAATGGAAAAGGTTCACTTTAAAAAAAAGAAGTATATATATATGTATGCAGATCGAAATAAAAAAAAAAGAAATAAAACAATTTTATTGTGGCTTTCAAATTTATAGAAGCAAAGAGAAGAGTTTTTTTTAATGCAAATAAACCAAAAAGGAAACTAAACAATAAAACAAATGCACAAGAACTACAAAATGGAAACCAGAGTTTGGAGATGAATACAAAAAACTAGACCAAATTTTCAATGGAATTTTGTGGATCAAACAACTCAAATTGTTCTTCTTTAGTTTCCTTTTATCAAGAACACCAAAAAATGCACAAATGCAAACTTGAAGCAAATAATACATTTTATGATTTTTTTTGTTGTATAAAATGAAAAATAAGCAAGAGTGAAACTTAAGGATGCTAGAAAGGATTTATATAACCTGGTTATGGAGTTTTTAAAGCTCTGATACCAAATGATACAGCCCCGGAAGCTAAGATGGTGAGATGCTCGATGAAATGGTGATGGTCTAGAAACTTGTAGAGATGGAGATGGTTGATGTGTGAGTTTCTGTCCTTTTAGTCCAGGCTAACCTGAAATCAAAGGAAGAACAATGAAAGGATGAATGAAACAAATAAGAACATAAACTAAAGAGATAAAGGATGGAATGGTTTGATGGGTAGATGATTGATGATCGGTGATGGATGGATGATGGTGGATAGAAAATGATTGACTCTCTCAATCTATGATCTTCAAGGCTGATTAATCTCACAAACAACCTATGGAGTTCACGAAATCAGTAGAACTACAAAGAATCTATCAAGTAATCCTAAAGACCAATATTTTAAGCAAAGGCTCTTCTTTGTTAAAAATAAACAAACTGATTATTATTTCTTAAAGATTGAATGGTGATTTTTACATAAGTATTAGATGATATTGAATAGGCTCGTCCTAGGCTAGAAACTTGAAAAAAATTACTGAATTAAATGAAAATAGAGTTGTTGGAGCATTAAAGAAGTAAATGCCAACTGAAGAGGATTTGATGGCTCCTTGAATCTTGAAAGCTTGGAGAGAAATAATGAAATATTTGCATGTCTATATTCATTAGAAAGATCTTAAGAAGGCTCTGGTCGTGGAGATATAGCCGTTAATGATTTATTATCCAAATTGTGAGTGAATCCGGAAATGGAAAATTGGTGTAAATGAAGATACTCTTAACCTATGCGTGCTGGTGTATGAAAGGATGATGGAATGCTCTCCTAGACGGTTGCATGTGTATTCTGTATGTATTTTATCATGTAGAAACTCTCTGGTCGCTAATGTTTGGTTGGAAGCTGATTGAACCGGTTCGCTTCTAATTGAGGCATGTGTAGAAATTGTTTGGCCAGATTTTCTAATTGGATCATAAATTCATAATTCTATGGCATTTTTCCTTATATTGGGCTTTCTGGAAAGCTTAGAGATCCATCTTGAAGACTGTGGTCAGTATTCGTGAAGGCGTTAGTGAGTTATTATTCAAATTGTGAGTGAATCCGGATATGGAAATTGGTGTAAATGAAGATACTCTTGAACCAATGCGTGCTGGTGTATGAAGATGATGGAATGCTCTCCTAGACGGTTTCATGAGTATTCTGTATGTATTTTATCATATAGAAACTCTCTTGGTCGCTAATGTTTGGTTGGAAGCTGATTGAAACCGGTTCGCTTCTAAATAAGGCATGTGTAGAAATGTTTTGGCCAGATTTGCTAATTGGATCATAAATTCATAATCCTATGGCCATTTTTCCTTATATTGGGCTTTCTGGAAAGCTTAAAGATCCATCTTGAAGACTGTGGTCAGTCTTCGTGAAGGCCGCTTCATGTTTGGGCTTGATTACTCGTCAACAGGCTGGTAGTCTCAGATAGACAGGTTTGAGGACTCTGATTTGGAAAGTTCATATCTTCATGGTCCGGGAAGATTTGAGGATGATTTCAATTGGGTTGAAACCTTCTTGTGTGGATTAGATCTGGAACCAGCATGAATTCATAGCTTGTTCCTTTGGATTTTGTGGGAATAGGTCGTTTCTTGCCCCCAAGTGGTTGGGGTTATGACTTTTTGAGAGGATACATGTAGTGTCTCTTCCGCCTATCACATCATCACGTAGTTAAAACTGCCCCCTGTCTAGCGCCAAACTGTTAGGGTATTTTTTTAGGTACAAGTGATCGTGCTCAGTTCTACGGAATGATAGGAAGAAGGAGAGAAATTGCCGTAGTGCTTTCTCCTGCTTCAGTTGATGATAAACCAGAGATCCTGCCTTTAAAATATTGTCACATGGGTACGGGCTAGTATATGTCGTCAATATCTTGGTAACCAGCTTGAAAGATGGTTTGCAAGGCATGAGTTGCCTTTCGATGATGATGACCGAATGGTCCTTCCAGCCTAAGATGATGAGGAGCCCGGCTTCCAGGGGAGTTATTTGGATCTCTAAGTGTGGAACCATGAAGGTGTTTGATTTATAGCTGCATTCTTTAGTGGGGGAATGCCTATGTACCCTTCAGTGAGGGATCAAGTCATTCGTGGTTCTTATTATGGAGGCGCATAGCCTAGATGGGTGCGTAGCCTAGATAGGCGCATAGCCTAGATAGGTGCATAGCTTAGATAGGCGCATAGCCAGATGGGTGCGTAGCCTACATAGGCATGTAGCCTTGGAGCACGTGGCTCTGTTGTTTATAGGAGTCACCTGGTCTATAGAGCACATGGCCGAACTAGATGGTAAGCTATTCAATATTCTTCAATGAGCATGGTGTGTCGATGTGCTTCAGTGAGCATAGAGAGTTCCTGTTGATGGGCAGAAGATCTTGGCCTAAACCAGTTGATAGGGTTGAAGATGTGCTGCAATGAGCATAGAACTCCATCTCATTGATAGTAATCACAAGGATTTGCCTATTATAGGCATGTTGATGAAGATCGTCTTCTAGGTGTGAATTATTGCCATGGCGGCTATAAAACTGGTGAGCACTATAGATGGATGTGTTGGCCTCTCCTCTTTAGGTTTATGAACCTTATATTTATAGCTGAAGTTGTGGTTTTCTCTTATAATTTGGAAATATTCACTATATCCTTAGATAACAGAATATTTCCAATATTTTTGGAGATAAGCATAGATATTAGAATACTTCCATTTTCCTTTGACTTAGGAAGATTCAACCATATCTTGAGATATATGAATGTTCATATATATCTAGAAGCTTTCCTCTTTACTCGGATGCAGGAAAAATCATCTGAACTGAAACTCGGAACCTGGAAGCTTGAAGCCGGAAGCTGAAACCAATGTTCTGCTTTCTGCTCTATACCTGAGGTTCTTGCGCTTTGATTATTTTTCTGCAAACAATCACTTGGATTTAACGTATTTTTTAGACCATGGAACGTTTCCCTTTGTGTCTTACGACCGCTTTATAACATTCCTCCGTCCCATGGCCCGTCCCGACAATCCTTCTAGGATCGGGATGCTACAAATATAACGGCTTAAATCTGAGCAGTTAAATTTAAAAGACATGGATGTTAAAGGATAAAGACTGAGGATCCTTTGTTTGTGTTGGGAAAGAGATGGAATTTATTAATATGCTTGGGAACCAGAGTCACAAATAAATCATAGTTGATGTAAAACTGATGTATAGTTGTTTTCGTTAAAAAGACGTTAACTGTATAATTGTTTTGACTAATATGATGTGTATTACTCGGATGAAAATAATGAAAATACAAAACACGTATGTTTACAAGGCCTCAAGTTGTTTTATTAGGAATGTTGTTGGATTAATTTGACCTATAGTATTTAACGGTAATCAATAAAGTCCATCATGAACATAACTCGCAAGCATGTCGAATATATATACATTAAACGTATTTCGATATTTCATATATAGATTAATTTGTGAGGTCGTTCTTCAAAATGGTTGACATTCATAAAATGATGTTTTAATAATCTAAGTAGTAACTACAAACCAATAAGATATAAGGTAGGATCAACGAGCTCTTGGTTTAATGGTAAATCAGTGGCTAGGTATTTCATTATTCAAATTCAAATATCGTTAGAGGAATTACTTACATTTTTGGGTTCAAGGAAAATAGGTGAAACAACTTTTTGTAACCAAAAAAAAATAAATAAGGTGGACTTTAGTACGGATATCATCGTGATATGGTTAGACGATAACTTGTTAGATCCTTTCCATATTTGCAGGAAAATGTAATGAATTATGACTTATGGAATGAAATTCGAATACTCTTTGTGAACAAAAATAATAATAACCAGAAATTACCCAAGGCACAAACAACATTGTCATATCCCAGGCCGAAACCATTTTAAAAGAGTACTTCTCTAATGTTTTACCCCATATAGAGAAAATCATAAGGTTTTCCATATTTTCTTTTGTAAAAAAATGACTATTAAGTAATATTTTACAGAAATAAAACAAAACAAAACCCTTTCTGATTGGAGAAATAGCTGCCGTTGATAGAGGAGTACCAGGCGCCGATTGCCGGAGCACAGCTGACCACCACGATGTCTCGATGGAGAGAAGATTTCATGGGGTTTCCATCCCTTTTAGTCCTCTGATTTTTTCCTCTTATATCGTGTCATTGGTGAGGGTAAATGCCCTAGACACTCTCTTCCTAATCTAATCTTCTTTGCCTCTTTTGCTTCTAGAAATCAACCATTGTTCATGTAGATCTAGTTCTTGTGGAGCTGTAGAATACAGATCGATATCGTCTCTTCTGTTATCTCGTATATCAAAACTGAAGTGAGGGTTGGATGGTATTTTTTTTTCTCATTCTCCTATTCTCGCATCATGGTAGACGTGTCTAAGTGGATCATTTGTATATATGATACATTAAAATTGTATCTCTGCTACTGTCAAGTTAACAATATTGTTGTAATATGTTTAGATCAATTCCAGGGGACCAGTTTACACTTTACTTTGATAGGATCAATATGAAGCTAAAATAATAATGTGGTTGTAGAGTAGTTTAAACGAAACAAGCAAGTAACACAATGAAATTGGTTTTCAGATTATTAAAGAGTCAGCGTAGGGTTACTTCATCGGGCGTCAAATGCGTGCAAGCCAAACAATTATTCAAGTTCGGTTTTAAACTTTTCTGAAACTAGAATCACTCAATATAGAACAACACTCTTTTGTGAAACTCTTCCTTTTGCAAATCTATTCTGATACCTAAAACTCTCGCTTGGATCAATATTCGACAGGAAGCCTTAGAGATTAAGTCCGATAGGTTCACAAAACACCATAATATCTACTCTCGCTGATTAGGGATGCAAAGCTTATTCATAACAGATCTAGAAACCTAATTCACGGTTAATGAACGGCTAAACTTAGATTTATACATTAATTGATCGGTTTAATGCAAGCAATAAAAGCAGTTATGAAAAAAGACAATCGATAGATGCATGTATCTATGCTTAGCTCGCGGTTTCAACACCCTAGAACCCTAGACTAACTAGCTGACAACTCAGCCATAACACAAGAACAAAAGAACATAGAATCTGAATAATATTGCATGCGATTAATAATTGAAAAAGACGGTTCAGGGTAATATTCTCTAGAAGAGAGATGAAGCTGTCTCCCTTATAAGTCACAAATCGCGTAGTACAGAGGCTCTCTTTAGGTTTCTTGCGTAAAAACTGAGAGCTGATAAAAGAAAAGGAAAAAGATAATATATAGGGTAGCCACAAGTGACTAGTATGAAAAGATAGGGAAACTAGAGAAAATCCCGAAATAGAATCTTGGTTTCTTTTAATGTCTAGAACAATCTGTCGGTTGCTCCGCACACTTGGAATAGCCTGCAAGGTTGTTCCGCTCGTGAAAAGCTTTAATTTGGATTCTTTATTGACTTTTTCCTCCAGATGATCTTACTTCCCTCATGTTCAACTCCCCGACGGACTAAAACGACTCGATAAAGACTCAGAATTAACTAAGAAAGTGTATGTTCAATGTGTTAAAAACACAACATATCAATTCTCCCAGACTTAGATCCTTGTCTGTCCTTAAACAATGAAGTATCTAAAACAGGGAGAAATGTTTGAAAGTGTGGGAATTCGCCTATTCTCAGTAACCATACCTTAACCACAAATCTTTGAGCCGTACAAGCAGTTTAACTATGACAACTCACCCTTAGCGAAACCCCACTGACCGCTGTTCAAACCGGCTCTATACTCTATATCTCAAAACTGAAAAGGTCACACGTTCTAGGCAAAACCCCTTACATTCAATTAAGACTGGCGTGCGTTCCCATCACATGCATTATTCATGGTAGGTTGTTTTAGGTGTGAAACGGGCCATGTAAAAGTTTTAGTGGAGCTAATAAAAGTGTTTAGGGCCTACCATTTCTTTGTAGAGCATGCATGATATCGCACAAAACTGCAAGAGAGGATGGATCCATTGATGTCCACAACCTGTACTTGTATTGCTTCTACTGAAACGACTCTTCTTGTTCTGGTCAGGCTGTTCCGGCCATCATCCCCGCTCTTCATTAATTCGACTGGGTGCTCCAGCATTTGTCAACCTTCCCAGCGGCATATTTCTTTGATATGGGATGGTGATGTGACGATGATTGAGGTAACATATGAATACCATTGGTGGTTCTGATCTCACAATCTTTTTGTTTCTCCATCATGCTTTTGTGAAGTTTTTGGTAGGGAGAAATTTGGGAGCAGTTGCTCCTTGGATCCGCCTGTTCTCTCGAATATTTAAAACTTCTGCAGGAGTAACGAGTGAGAGGCTGTGTCGATCCTTTCCTCACTGACCTTTTTTCACATTTCTGCACATGTAACCACTGAAAATGCATGTAGGTGGAATAAAGGCTACGGTTCAGGGTGGGAACTAGCTAAAGATGAGCTAGCCACTAAGGATCAGCAAGATGGATAAGAAAGGATAAGAAGTCCTGAGTGTATAATCGTTTTCCTGATCTAATGCCCATAATAAGAAGAATTGCAGTCAAGATTACGTCCAACTTAAAATGGGGCTAAGTCGTTTGAGAATAACCTTAACACGCCGAAAAGCTTCTGGAGAACAAGATGAGGTCATGTCAGGGTTAGTGCTCCAGGTCCACATGTGTGTGTTTCATAACTGCTAACCACGAGGGTGGTTAATACACATGATAAGGTCATAATTCCCACAAAAGAGTTTTTACTGACTCGATCGTAAAACTGGCTCGATAAAACATCAAAATGAATCAAGACTGACTCAAAACATAAATCCAAAGACAAAATACAAAATAAGTAGGAAATAAGTTCCTCCCCCAGACTTACTTCACACTATCCCTGATGTGAAAATAAATACAAGGAAGACCAAAATAATACACAAGTGCATGAAAATAAAGGGGCTGAAATGGATAAGACAATGGGGATAGTAAGTGGGTCGCTCAATCAGTCTCCTCGCTGTCTAGCTGATCAACATACTTCATGTTTCGCTTTTTTTTTCACAGTCACCTGTGTTGATATGAAGCAATAAGAAGCAAGAGATAATCAATTGGTTTGGATTAAACAAGGATTTCAAGATAACTTGGGAGTCAAGGCTGTCCGTACAATAGGTTTAGTACCATCTCGGCCAATACCTAACCTGCAAGGCAAGTAACAAAGTCAGCTTGACCAGAATAATATGTTTAAGTGGTCTGAGGCTTCAGGAAGAGCAGGGAGACGTTGGGAAGGTCAGGGAGAACAATCCAAGGGAAGGTCACATGTGAGGTTTAAGAAGAGAGAGGATCAGACCTGTCACTTTCATCTGGTTGGCCTTGTCTAATTTGTCTTGTACAAAAGCCTTTGTTTAGTATTATCCTCTTTGTCTTTTTGTAATCATATTTCCCTATTTAAGGGATGGTCTTGGAACCTAATCAAGTCCTCATTATTCTGGTTCTCTCCCTACAATCCTGTCTCTCTCTCTCTCACACGAAATGTGCCTCTCTCTCTCTTGTTCTTGCTGAGTTTTTCTCTATTCTCACATAAACTCTCTATAATTATCTCATTCTTTCATGGTATCAGAGCATTAAGCTCTTGAGACCTTATTCTAACTCAACTTCCGCAAAACAAACCATTTTCACTATGTTTTTACTCTGTTCTACAATCTGTTCTTCTTCACTCTGTTTCCTCTCTATCTAGTTTGAAAATCTCTTGATAATCCATTTTTCTAAACATTCTACTTATCTGAGTTCTTAAGCTCTCTTTCAGTTTCAAAAATTCTACTCTATTGTGTTCTGCAAGTTCATGAACTCTTCATCTTTATCCATCAGTCCATAGTTTTGTCCAGTGGATAAAAGAAAACCAACCATGGAAATGAAGATAAAGAGCATGATTCCAGTAACCCTTGAGGGGTCTAACTACCTGCTATGGTCAAGATTGGCCAGAGTTTCCTTGGGAAGGCATGGACTTTGGGACAGCCACATCATAAAGGTTGATGCTTCAAAGAGGATGGCTCAAGAGGAGAAACAAGCAGGTGGTCTGAATAATGAAGACAAGTGGGTTCAAGAAGACCAACTAAGACTTGAGATCATTCACAGCTCTCTCTCGGATTCAATATTGGAGGCTTACTCACACTGTGAAACCGCCAAGGATCTATGGGAGAGCCTTAAAATTGTTTATGGGAATTTATCCAACCTAAGCAGAGTGTATGAAGTCAAGAAGATTATCAAGAACTTCAGCCAGGAGGAATTGGAGTTTAATCAATATTTTGGCAAGTTTAGGAGCTTGTGGGCAGAACTAGATACACTGAGGCCATTCGCAGTTGATCCAGATGTCATAAGAGAAAGATATGAACAAGACAAGGTCTTCAGTCTTTCCTGAATCTAAACCTATCCTACAACCAGTTGATTAAGCATGTTCTGAGGGAAGATAAACTTCCTCACCTAGATGGCGTGTGTGCTCTAGTTCAGAGAGAATATACATCACACACTCTGTTTACAAGGGAAAGGAAGCCAGCTCCCAAGGATATACACAACAAGAATGGAAGGATGGTGTTGTTACCTGTGAAAAAGAAAGCCAAGAAAAGATATCCCAGGAAGAGAAAACAATTAAGCTTGGATATTTTCAGCTCTGGTGGAGTAAAATTCAAGGAGAACAACACACCATACCTAGAAGTGGCGCTTGAGGGTGCATCTATGTACTCATCACTTACCAGTGATTCCAAAGAAGGAATAACATGTAACCAGGCAAGATCAATGATGTCCCTATTAGGATGAGTGATGTTGAGCCACTGATCAAAGCAGCTAAGGCAATCATCTTCGCAAAGCAGTCTGGTACACATTCCCTTATCTCTAGGCCAATCATAATAGATTCAGGAGCTAGTCATCATATGATTAGTGATAGGAATCTTATTAGTGATGTTAGACATGCCTTAGGGAATGTAATAATAGCTAATGGTGATAAGGTGAAGATAGAAGGAATAGGGAACCTTAAGCTGTTTGATAAGGAATCCACTGCCTTTTATATGCCTAGTTTTGCTTCTAACCTTCTCTCAGTGAAAAAGGCCACGATTGTCCTGAATTGTCAGGTGGTTTTTAGACCTAATGATGTTGAGTTTCAGGACCTTAAGACATGGAAGGTGATTGGTGAAGGAAACAGTCAGGGTGGTTTATACCATCTCCAAAAGACTAAGCCCTTTAAACCCTCTACTCCTTCTCATTTATGCATGATCAGTAACTCATATGTGTGTGATAGCACTACTTGACATGCTAGACTAGGTCATTCTCACTCTCGTGCATTAGAGATCATTATGCCTGATATGTCATTTAACCACCTAGAATTTGAAGCATGCATCTTAGAAAAGCATTGCAAATCAGTTTTTCCAACATCTGACACTATCTATGAGAAATGCTTTGACTTAGTTCACTCTGATGTTTGGACCTCACCTTGTATGTCTAGAGATAATCATAAGTATTTTGTTACATTTATCGATGAAAAATAAAAATACACTTGGATTACTCTGCTGCCTTCTAAGGATCGTGTGTTAGAAGCCTTTATGAACTTTCAATCTTATGTCACTAACCACTTTAAGGCTAATGTGAAGGTATTGAGGTCAGACAATGGATGAGAGTATACAAGTAATGCTTTCAAGAATCATCTAGAAAAGCATAGTTCATCAAACAAGTTGTCCGTATACTCCCCAGCAAAATGGAGTGGCTGAAAGGAAAAATAAGGCATCTAATGGAGTGGCTAGATCAATGATGTTCCATGCAAATGTTCCTAAGAGATTCTGGAGTGATGCTGTGGTCACATCATGCTATCTAATCAACAGGATTCCTACCAGGGTGCTGAAGGACATCTCTCCTTATGAAGTACTGAACCAAACCAGACCACCTATTCAACAGCTTAGAGTGTTTGGATGCACATGCTTTGTGTTGATACCAGGAAAGCAAAGAAACAAGATAGAGGCAAAGAGCATGAAGTTCATGTTCATTGGATACTCACCTACACAGAAAGGATACAAGTGCTACAATACTGAAACAAGGAGAGTACTTGTATCCAGAGATGTAAAGTTTATGGAAGGCAAAGGGTTTTATGCTGAGAAGAACTGGGATGAGCTCAAAGATCTGTCTCAAGCATCAGACAAGGCGAATAATCTGAGAATTATTATGGACAGTCTTGGCATCAGTTTGTCAAAAGAACCTGAAAAAGTCAGGGAGGTTCCCAGTCATGCTATAGAAGAGGATGAGGAAGATATTGGAATCACTCATCCTGAACATTAGGGGGCAATAGAAATGGAGAGCCTGCAGTGCAAACACAACCTGAAGAGAACTCAGTAGCTCATGATCAAGATGAGATGCCATCAGAATCAGAAACTGAGACTCAAGTAGGCGAACAAAGTGAAACAAATGAGGCAGAACCTGATCAGATACAACCTTTGAGAAGGAGTACATGAATCAAGAAACATGCTTCAAACTGGATCAATACAAGAGTTTACTTTAATACTGAAGCTGTGGCTCATCCAATAAGTGCAGTATGCTCTCTTGCTCGATATCCAGAAGAGCATCAAGTCTTCATTGGGGAATTAGATCAGGAATATATCCCAAAATCTTATGAAGAGGCTATGCAACATGAGGAGTGGAGAGAATCTGTTGGAGATGAGATCAATGCCATGATCAAGAATGATACATGGTTTGAAACTGAGCTCCCCAAAGGCAAGAAAGTTGTGACAAGTCGTCTCATATACACCATCAAGTACTTAGCCAATGGAAAACCAGGAGGAGAAGACAAGACTTGTGGCAAGAGGTTATACTCAAGTGTATGGGGAAGATTATCTAGATACCTTTGCACCAGTGGCCAAGCTGCATACTATAAGGATTCTTCTATCACTTGCTGTCAACTTAGAATGGGATCTATGGCAGATGGATGTGAATAATGCTTTCTACAAGGAGAGTTAGAAGATGAGGTATACATGCGACCACCTCCTCGGCCTAGAAAGCATGGTCAAACCAGGGAATGTATTAAGGTTGAAGAAGGCAATCTATGGCTTGAAGCAATCTCCAAGGGCTTGGTATCACAAGCTCAGCACCACACTCAATGGAAGAGGCTTTGTAAAGTCTGAGGCAGATCATACTCTCTTCACTCTAACCAGCAAGCAAGGGCTTGTGGTCATTCTAGTGTATGTTGATGACATATCATCACTGGCAGTGACAAAGAAGGTATACTCTCAACCAAAGCTTTTCTTAAATCATCTTTGATATCAAAGACTTGGGAGAGTTGAAGTACTTTCCTAGGGATTGAAATATGCCGCTCTAAAGAGGGGCTTTTTCTTATCCTAAAGGAAGTACACACTTGATCTTTTAAATGAGGCAGGAAACCTTGGAGGAAGACAAGCCAAGACACCATTGGAAGAAGGCTACAAGGTACTGCAAGAGGGGGAGTTTGAGGTTACTCCGTTTCAAGATGTCAAGAAGTATAGGAGAATGATTGGGAAGCTCATATACCTGACCATCACTCGCCCAAATGTGTGCTTTGCTGTGAACCAAGTGAGTCAAAACATGCAAGATCCTACGGTTCATCACTGGAACATGGTGGAGAGGATCTTGAGATACTTGAGAGAGGCTCTTGGTCAAGGTGTTTGGATGGCTTGCAACAAGAGCACTGAAGTTGTAGGATATTGTGATGCTGATTGGGCTGGAGATAGAGTTGATAGAAGATCAACAACAGGCTATTGTACCTTCATTGGAGGAAATTTGGTCACATGGAAGGGCAAGAAGCAGAAGGTTGTATCTTGTTCAAGTGCTGAGGCAGAGTACCGATCTATGAGGAAGCTTACTAGTGAACTCATATGGATCAAGGGACTGCTAAAGGACTTGCGCATTGAGATCACCACCCCCATGACTATGCATTGTGACAACCAGGCAGCAATACACATTGCCATCGAATTCCGTCTTTCATGAGAGGAACAAAGCATATAGAAGTGGACTGCCATAAGGTGAGACAAGCAGTGGAGCAGCAAGTCATTCTTCCATGCTACACTAGAAGTGAAGATCAACTAGCTGACATATTCACTAAGGCAGCTAAGATCAAGGTTTGTGAGTTCATTCATCCTAAGCTGTGGACATCATAGACCTCACATGTCACTGATCCTCTTGCCATGAAGTGTTCTACTCTTTTTCCTTTGCTTGGTTTTATCCCAAGTGATTTTTTTTCAAGTAAAGGTTTAAATGAGGGAATGCTTCATCGTGCCCAAGCTTGACCAGATCATATGGTCAAGATTTAGGGGGAGTGTTGATATGAAGCAATAAGAAGCAAGAGATAATCAATTGGTTTGGATTAAACAAGGATTCAAGATAACTTGGGAGTCAAGGCTGTCCGTACAATAGGTTTAGTACAATCTCGACCAATACCTAACCTGCAAGGCAAGTAACAAAGTCAGCTTGACCAGAATAATATGTTTAAGTGGTCTGCGGCTTCAGGAAGAGCAGGGAGACGTTGGGAAGGTCAGGGAGAAGAATCCAAGGGAAGGTCACATGTGAGGTTGAAGAAGATAGAGGATCAGACCTGTCACTTTCATCTAGTTGGCCTTGTCTAATTTGTCTTGTACAGAAGCCTTTGTTTAGTATTATCCTCTTTGTCTTTATGTAATCATATTTCCCTATTTAAGGGATGGTCTGGTTCTCTCTCTACAATTATGTCTCTCTCTCACACGAAATGGTGCCTCTCTCTCTCTCTCTCTCTCTCTCTCTCTCTGTTCTTGCTGAGTTTTTCTCTATTCTCACATAAACTCTCTATAATTCTCTCATTCTTTCAACCTGAGAGTGCTCCTCTGTAACCCGATGTCCCACCGGCTCCTTACATGCGCGATGCTCACCCTTTGGTATCTGCTCTCCCTCCCGTAGACAGAGCACCCAAACAGCCACATGTAATTTCCCTGAGAATCCTCTTCATGAGGCTGTTGTTCTTGCGTTGAGAGTCCACCATCCGGTGGTGGTATGTCGCGTCATCTACATCATTTGCAATCTGTCCCAGATCATATGTGGTGTCATCGTTGGGTGGACATCCTCGACATCATCGATGAATGTGTCAGGTGGGGGCTCTCGCTGATCGGCAGAAAGGAACTCGGGTTCTGGGAAGAAACATATGTTCTTGAATACATCCACGCGGGTGATGGATTGCTGTGGGCAATGTGCAGTAGAGCTGGGTCTCGCCTCCTTACCTTGGAGACTGTATTGCTCTCATCTCACATAATGTGGCAAGTGATAAATTAGGGCTTTCAATGTAGTCTATGTCAGCGTTGAACTCGTAGGAGCTAAGGTCGATCTCGAAGTGCCGGAACAAAGGAGTAAATAAGCTGCCATACCGGTCCTTTGTCTGCGAACCCTTCATGAGTCTGAACTTCTTGTCATAAAAAATCAAGATGAGGTGAAAGCATGGGTTTGTGGTCGGTGAGAGCAGTGGGATTCCTGCTCCTGAGGCCCTTATCACATCCTCGACTCATGCGTACTGCATTTGCAGTTCCCTAGTGGAGATCTCTGAAGTTTGGTCCTTTGAAAACAAGAGGTTCCTCATGACCTTTGCAACTATCTGAGTGTCTGATTGCGTATGTGGGACTGGGTTCGCCGAAAGGGTTTTGAACTCCCTTGCTGCTATGAGATCCCAAAAGTCATGAGTAGGGCTGAATTTCTTTAGAACAGAGACTCCCTTTGGCTCCTCTGCTATATCATAAATCTATGTGAGGTTGCTTCAGCGAGAGCGAGCAATATTTCCCATTGGGGATGAAGGAGAAGGTGCAGTTTTGAAGGTGGATGGTCAGGGTTCTCGTACGAGATCTACATGTAGAGATTGCTTGCCTAACCAGGTCAGCGGAATAGGATGTGCGGTTGGTCAGCGAGGTCAGCTATTCCTTGCTGCCATCGTGAGTCGAGTGCACCATCTTCATCCATTCGAGTTGAGAGAGGACCTTGATGAAGCTAGTAGGTAGATGTTGATGTTGAGCGAGAGAATTGTAGAAGCAAGAATTCTCATTGTCTCAGACTTCCAACATTGAAATCGAGAAGCTTTGGGTTGTTAATGTTGATGGTTTCTCCTTCTCTTTCACGGGCCATGGTTGTCAGTGAGGCCGAACAGCTTGGTGTAGCTTAAGGGTTGTTTTGTGAGTTGCGGTTTTGCGGCTTTGACTGCTTTTGCTTGGTGCAAGCCATCTGCAAGCAGAGAATACACAACAAAATATGTTCTATCACTAGTTTAACTGAAAAAGATGGCAGCTTTTGTGGTACAAATCATATAGATGGTCAATCATTCTTTTTTTTAGTAAACCCATCATTGGAAATCATATATAAACTGCATACCAATGCTCAATATCCAAATTTCCTTGTTAATTTTAAACAAGCAATCGAAATATATATATATAATATATACATATCCTAAAATTAAATCGTTAATATAAACTCAAAGTAAGCGGAATAGTCAGATATCTCTCTTAAACCCCTTTCTGAAACAATCAATAGACACATTTACTTGATTCACATCTACTCAATTCAACATCTTTTATCAATCCTAACGCATGAGGAGAGTGATAAAGGATTTGCTCTATCTAATCAAAGTAGTATAGATGAGTGTCAATCCAATCCTAAGCGAACATAATGCAATGAGAATGCAAGTATAAACTAATCTAAGTGCAATCAATATTTGATATGGGGTGAAGTAACCAAATAACACAATGCAATACTAGAA
>CAJHQP010006661.1:0-36893 GCA_905132765.1 Moricandia arvensis | reverse complement strand
TACGAAAGAAGAAGAAAGAAGTTGAGGCCCACATGATTTCACACTAGTGATAAGAGAGTATAATTTTGATCCCGTGAGAAAAAACTAATACACATGTACTATACTATAGTTTATTTATAAATAAATAGCATAGAAAATCTGATCCATATCAAATAATACAATGTTAATTGTTTTTGAAGTAGATGGTGATGAGTGAGGAGGAGTAAGGAATGAGGAGTGTTGTAGTATATATGAATAAAATAAATATATTATAATATTTTTAATATATTATAAACGATTATATTGATTTTTGAAAAAGAAAAAGAAATAGAAGATAAAGTGTACCAAAATTTAAATTGTATGAAAAATGTTGTGAGAATCAAATGATAAATTATAAATTTCACAAACTATTCTTTTTACAATAAAAAAATTATCATAATATATTAGTATTTTATAAATATGGATTATTCTATTAAAGTAAAGATTTAGTTGATTATTTGTACTCAACTATATATATATATATATCTTCTTATTTATACTCAACTAAATCTTTCAAATAATATTAGAAAGGAAGAAGAAAGGGAAAAAGAAAATAGAAAAAGATAAAAAAAAATTGATCAAGGTTTGTGATTGGTTAGGAACAGCTAATGTAATATCACACAAATATGCAGTATATTTTAGCTATGTGTTGTAGTCATATATTAAGATGTTTTGTCTACACATGTGGTCATAGTCTTTTTACAGATAATTATTAATTTATGTTTTATTAATTCAAAAACTATCATGATAAATATCTTTTCTTAAGATAACAATACAACTTTTATGATAAATATCTTTTATAAGAATTTTCTTACTTTTTAAGATCTAGTTTTTATTAATATATATATATTTTTTTAAATATATAAATTTATTAAATGTATCATTGACTTTAACCACTGTAACTTTTAAAGTGAGAGCTTGAAAACAAAAAAAACACTTTACATATAATAATATAGATTATAAACTTTTGATGGGTATTGAATGCAAATTTTCTTAACTAAATCCATAAAACGACATCTAATATTTATCTTTATCTAATATTAAAATTAATTGCTGATCTACGTGGGGTTTGCTATTATATACTTACTTCGTTTTATTTTAGTTATCGTTTCAGATTCGTGCATACAAATTAGAAGAAAATATAATTTTACATTTTCAAAATAAAACACCATTACATATATATCTAATCATATTTCAACAATAAAAATAAAATAATATATAAAATCAATAAATTTTATATTAAAATAATAAAATGACATTTGTTTTTGAACGAAAATTTTACTCTACAATGACAAATACATTTAAGCGTAAGTATTAATTATTATATATGCCTACAATAAATAGATCTATATGGGCTTTGCTATTGTATTTTAAGGTCTTACCAGATATACAAGTCTAAAATTTAATGAATTTACCATTGAACTCGAACGGTTTTGACAAGGCATTGCAAAAAAAACAGAACCAAAGAACCGAACCAAAATCACACTGAAATACCCAAATCTGAAAACCGACTGAAATCCTTAGATATCTAAATTGTTTTCATATTTTTATATCCAAAATAACCGAATCGACCCAAAACCAAACCAAGAACCGAAACCCGAATATATATAATATTTCTTATATATACATATAATATAACTATATATATATATTTCGAAAAGATATATTTTTTATCTCTTCAATATATTTTTGTCAACTAATAATGAAAATTGTAAACTTTAAAAACACTAATTTCATTTATTGAAATTTATTGGTTTAGAAATATAAAAATATAAAATTACAAAAAATATGCATTAATACTTAAATATTAATATGTTTTATTAAAAATTGTGAAATATCAAGATACATTTATTCTAAATACTGAAAGTAATCTAAAATATCTAAAAAATTTATTCGAGTTATCTTAATTAGTCAATATTTTATGTAAAATATCTAATATTTAATTTGAACTATTCGAACTTATCAAACCATAATCAAATGAAAACCATAATTTTTTAGGGTATTTCAAAACTACCCGAACCAAACGAAAATAAGCCAAATAATAAATAATAAATAGATCATCTATCCCCTACCCGAACTACTCTAGCCCCTACCCGAACCGATAGCTAAAATGTCCAAAACAAAACTTGAATGGTAACTGCAATGCCGAGTTTACGGGTCTGAGAACATTTGGTTCTCCATCACTTTAAAACACTTGATTTCATAAAGTTCAATAGCATTCGTCACTAATGTTCTTCACTTGAATTTTGGAAATATGAGAGAATGTAGCAGAGTGAAATCTGATATTCACACAGTATTATCTGTTACCAAAGACACTCGAGAACTCAACTTAAACAGAGTTTATTATAGTACAGGTAATAAAGTACTATGATGTTTTATTTGGCTACTAATGCCCTTTTAGTTGTTCTTAAGCACTAACTCCCAACAGTTTCTTCAGGTCTTTCTGCAATTGTGACAATGAACAAAGTTAAGAGAAAATTGTGGGTCTCCAAAATTAAACTAGAGGTGCTGACAATATGTGAGACATTTACCTCGATGCTGAGAGGAGAAGTATTTGGAGCATAACGGTCAACGACATTTCCGTCTTTGTCAACCAAGAACTTGGAGAAGTTCCACTTGATGCCGTCTCCAAAAAGGCCGCCTTTGCTTGATTTCAGAAACTTGTAGACTGGAGCAGCCTTGTCACCGTTCACATCAACCTATATTACATAATGTTAAGCTAGAAATCAAGTCCAAAGATGAGACTAACAATCCAAAAAGAAACAAACAAGAAACACATAACCATACAGTATAACGAACTTGCATAATTATTGCGTATCATATCTATATTATTTTGGAGTAAGAGCATCCGCATTGGAGATCTCTTGACGAGAATTTCTCATCAAGTAATAATATTATAATAGGAAAGTCTTTCAAAATAACTTGAGAAACTTTTGTATAAATCTCTCAAGTTATAAGAACTCTTTTATTATAGTATTATTACTTTTGGTGAGAGACCCTTCTCAAGAGACTCCCACTGCGGATACCCTAAGTGTTCTCTCATCTTTATATAATTACTGATGCATAGTAAACAATAGAAAACTGAAACTAATAACTTAGTTCCTCCATGCTAAAACCACTAACTTCCTTGAATAGGACCAGTAAACAAGAAAAGTTGTTGTGACCTTGTCGAAAATGGGGTACTCAGCCTTGAAACGGGTACAAGCAAACTGAACAATCTCCTCATTAGAACCGGGTTCTTGATTCCCAAACTGGTTACACGGGAATGCAAGGATCTCAAATCCTAAAAAACAAAACTGTCATCTATACGGTTCATTGTACAATGAGATTTAACAAACAACCAAAAGAAAACTATACCATGATCTTTGTACTTGGTGTACAGCTGTGCAAGCTCAGTATAGTTAGAATTGGTCAAGCCACTGCACCCAAAGAAACTTAACTAACTCGATTCGGAGATTACAAAAAAAAAACTGAAACTGAATTAAAAAGATTCGAAAAATTTACCACTGAGAAGCAACGTTGACAATCAAGAGAACCTTCCCCTTGTAAGTACTTAGATCCACATCGTTCCCTTTGCATCCTGTAAAAATAGAAAGTATAAATCATCGATTCTAGCTCAATCATTCGAAATCCGGATCTCGATTATGATCAATAATCTGTAAGAGAATCTCGAACCTTGACGGTGAAATCATGGACGGATTTGGGGGCGGAAGTAGCGGCCATCTAATGAGAGTTGAGAAGCTGTTTAGATGAAAACAAATAATGATGATGAGATGATTGGTTCTTATATAGAGAGGCCGCAACATTTGCTAACAGATTCTTTTCCCATAAAGTTTTAGACCTTTTTTTTTGTATTCAGCTTCTTTCTCCGTGTTCGATGGTTGGAGGATGCAAGTTACACGTGAATGCTTCTCGAAGACGCCACGTAGGCGACGCGTTTTGAAACTACTATCTTTGTGCTCAAGTCCATAAGCTGTGCGGACGTTATGTGAACGCTAACGAGATATTTATTGGATCTTCAGGGCCTTCGAGAATGTTATTGTCCACATTTGGCCCGACGTGACATAAAAATATACTGGATTTTGATCTCATTTGAAACGCGGTTATTTTTTTCTTATTTAAAACTTTTAAAACTAGATTAGAGGTTTAGTTATGGGCAAATCTTTTACTAATCCTTTTTAAGTTTTTATAACAAAAATAACTCTAAAAATAACATGAATCTTTTTTTTTAAATAATATTTTAATATTTTTAAAATTTTAAACCTCGTTCCAAAACTACATCCCAAACTCTAAAACATAAATTTAGATTAAATAAATTTAATGGGTATAAATATATATTTAGACCATTTAATAAATTTTATTTTAGTTATTTTTCTCTTTGAACACTAATTCTGTGACAAAAATATTTTTAGAGTTATCCTAAAGTATTTCTATTTGGTTATTTGGATTCATGTTATTATTGTAGGAATCAGTCTTATCTAGTTTTATATGTGACGACAATCTTAAATTTTGTTAATTAAGATTTAAACAATATGTTATTTATAGATAAACATTTATATTGTCATATATAACTTGATAAAATGCAATTTTGTATTTTGAAGGTAATTAAAATATATAGTCTATTTTATTAATTTAAATTTATAACATTTTATAAACATGTTTGTACACAATATTTGGTACAAAATTTTGTATTTTGAAAAAGTCAATCATGGTGAAAATGAATTTCTAAGTACTCAATGTTTAAAACTGATTAAATTAATACTGTTTAGATTTTTGCAATTTCTAGAAAGCACTAATTTGGTTTTATAGACAATTTCTGTTTGGGCTGTTTATTGACACAATTTAAGAATATCACTTATTGACTATAACAGCGAGATTTAAAATCTTTTATTTTCCATTATCCAAATGTTTATGTTTAAAAAAATTGGATATATTGCTAATATTCAGTTGCTAAGATTGGGGAATTAAATAGAATTATAGGAAAAAGTCTTTTTCCATGTTAATGATTATCGTAAAAAAAAGTTGTTTTGAATATATACTTAAGATCTGGAAATCCAAATAGTTAGAAGAAATTTTTATGTTTACTACATTATTAGTATTATTATGCATTTTACCTTCAATAAATAGACATTTTCACAAATATTTTTTTAAGAGGTAAAAATTTGTTTAGATTAATTAATATCTTAAATTTTACATTTCAAAACCTTACCACACCTCTTAACTCTAAATCCTAAGTCTTTGATTAATTAATTCTAAAGTTATAAATATATTTTTCTTTTTTAAAAATAAAAATAAAAATGATTAAAATAAATATGAAAAATGATAATAGGAATGTAGTACTTTTGACAATTTTTCGGTGTTGATTATGTAACTATGAGTAGCATGTATGTGTTCTCCGCAATGCATCTTCTATCTTAAATTAATTATTACCGATGGTAATATCAGATATGATGAAAATTATGCATAATTGGAGCTTGTTTATGGTAAACCGGTTTATACATGATTTATGCATAACTGGAGTTAGTATAATATGTCGGTTTGTGATTTTGATTAATGATTATTGTTGGTTAATATAAAGTGTTGTGGGTATAAAATCATAGTATATTGTAGGCAAACTATGAAAATACTCAATTATATATATGGTCAATATTTATGTAGGTGCAAACCGGTTTAATATATTCTCTCTTTTAAATTCATGTACTAGATTTGATATGTGCTTTGCAAGCGCGGAATATTTTATGATTAATTTATTAATAATTTAATAAATAGTTTATTGATTTGTAAAAAATATGTATTTAAAATACTTTTGCATATAAATCAGTGTTTTTCAATTTGCCTGAACCCACACCCGGACCCGGATCCGTGGTGAAATGATTAATCCAGTGATTCGATAATTCGATTCAGGTTTTAAAAATATTTTATATTTAAACCTGTAAAAATCACTAAAATCGGAGACTAACTTATTGTCCTGATGGATGACTATATGTAACCCAATTTGATTTGAATTGTTATAGTTTTGTAATTTGTTACTTTTAAATCTAAATTTTGAAGTTCATTATTTTGTAATAAATTATGACATTTTTATAAAATTTTGATAGAAAAAATGATAGATATAAAATAATTAAGAACTATAAATATGTCTTGATCACATTTCTCTTTTTATATAGTTTTATTAACTTTATTATAATTGTTTTTGTCGCTTATCTTGATAATAACTTGGTTCATATTATAATCAATTTATTTTTGTTGTTTACAATTAGTGTTAAGCATTTTTCTTGCCATAATATATATTTGAACATGGCTATTATAAATTAGTATGTTACTTAAAAAATTATATAATCATTATTCATGGAATATAAATAAAATAATATGTTAAATTAATTGATTTGTTATTTATTAAATATTTTTGTAGTATCTAAACTTACAAAAATCAGTTCTATTTATTTTACTGTTTTTATAAAATATTTGTTTTTTAAATTATTTAATTTATCGAAATAATGTGAAAGAAAATTGTTAATATTAAAAAAATACCAACTATAGTGTTTTATATTGTTTTATATTGTTTGGAGACAAGATTAATTATAGTGATATCTGGAAACATGGATAGTAGTGTTGTTATTTAAAAACATAAATAGTAATATAAGGAAAATAGTATGTTATTTGGAAACATAGATAATAATATAAAAAATAAATATTAGTGATTTAATGTAGGTTTAAATATAAAAGTAAAAAAGTGTATTTAATTTAAAACTTACGAAATAAAAGTTAAGTCCAATACAATGTTTCTGTTTTAATAAAATAGATGCACGATATGAAAATATGAAACAGATGCGTTTTGTACATTAATAAAATAGATAATAATTAATTAGAAGGAAAAATATGAATATTTTCAGATTTTGTATGTATATATATATGACAATTTTAGTAGGACCATATTAAAATAACAAAATGACAATCTTTTATTAGTAAATAAAATAGATTAGATGATTAGTGCATTTATTTCAAATCAAAAATATACCATGGTAGAATTCAAATAAGACCCTAAATTAATATATTAGATATCAACTTTTAAAATAGAGATAATTAGATTCTATACCCTAAATTGTATATTTAATTAGGAGATTACCTTCTTTAATTTTTCTTTACAAATCCTTTCAGTTTTGCCCTATATGCTACGCTTGACTAGGGCATAGCTTTCTTATACCGTGTTAGCTATTATAGGTGCGTAAGTTTAAATGTTTGCCCCTATATGCTACTTCTTTTTTCCAAGCCCCTATGATATCTGATCACTCCCCTTGTGTCACTGATCTAGCCTTCCCCTTGCCCAAAGCCGGTACCCAACCTTTTAAATTCCTCAACTATCTAACCAAGCACCCGAATTTTCACCAAGTGGTCCAGGACGCGTGGACTCAGGCTGGAAGTTTGTGCAGGGACCTTGCAAGTCTGTGTTGGAAACTAAAAATCATAAAGAGGGAGCTCAAAACCTTAAACAGAGAAATTTTTTCAAATATTCAAGAAAGGGTTAAAGAAACTTACCGTTTGTTGCAAATTTTGCAGGTTCAATCACTAGATTCGCCGTCGATAGAGACATTCCTTCAAGAGTCCAACTTAAGCAAAAAATGGCACTTCCTAAGACAGATAGAGGAGAGTTACTTCAAACAGAAGTCAAGAATTAACTGGTTAAGCTTGGGAGATCAAAATACTACCTTCTTTCAAAGGATGTGTCAGGCGCGAGCAAGCTACAATGCGATCCGATCGTTCTTATTGACCTCAGGAGAAGTTATTGTTAATCCTTTAGAGATGAGCCACCATGCAGTTGGCCATTTCAAGTCTGTGCTAGGACCAGAAGGCTTAATCCTGAGGTGTCCATCTACTCCCATTTCATGGTTTCACTCCCTTTCTCCATTCAGATGCTCCTTGGCCCAGCAGAATCAGATGTTAGTTGTCCCTTCGTCGGAGGAGATTACCAAAATTTTGTTCAAATTAAACCCCAACAAGGCTCCGGGGCCTGATGGTCTCTCTTCTGGGTTCTTCAAAGCGGCTTGGGGCATTTTGGGACCAGAAGTAGTTGCCTCTATCCTCCAGTTCTTTCACTCGTCATTCCTGCCAGCTTCCGCAAACTCCACGATCCTAACCTTAGTCCCAAAGTTCCCAGGAGCATCGCGTATTGTTGACTACAGGCCGATCGCTTGCTTGAATACTCTCTATAAAGTGATCTCTCGTCTTCTTGTCTCTTGCCTGAAACCTATTCTGCAAGATCTCATTGTTCCAAACCAAACAGCATTTGTCAAAGATAGACTATTAGTTGAGAACACAGTGCTTGCAAGTGAACTGGTCAACGGTTACCATAAGAATAAGGCTCCAAAGCGCATTACCTTGAAGGTGGATATTTCTAAAGCGTTTGATACACTATCGTGGGACTTCCTCTTCTCTTGTTTAGATGCACTGAACCTCCCACCGCGACTCACCAGTTGGCTTAGAGCTTGCATTTGCACCACAAATTTCACTGTGGGTTATAATGGAACAGTCAATGGCTATTTTAAGGGAAAGAGAGGACTGAGACAAGGTGATCCTTTGTCTCCATACCTGTTTGTGATTGCTATGAACAACTTATCCTTGATGCTTAATAGAGTTGCAGAGGAGGGGAAGCTTGCTTATCATCAAAACTGTCACCAAACTAAGCTCACACATCTCTCATTTGCCGATGATCTATTGATTTTTATCGATGGATCAATAGAATCAGTGCAGTCTGTACTAAAAACTCTACATGAGTTCGAGCAGCGATCGGGTCTGGCGGTAAGTTTCCAAAAAACAAACTTCATTGCATCAGGGTTGTCAGAAGAAGAAACTGCGACAATCCAAGCCTCAACTGGTATGGCTTGTGCATCTCTTCCTATGCGATATCTTGGAGTCCCTCTCACTTCCAAAAAACTGTCCCTCCATAGCTGCCAGCCTCTAATCCAACAAGTCAAAGCAAAGTTCAGTTCGTGGACAGTAAAAACGTTGTCTTTTGCAGGTCGATTACTTCTTATAAAGACGGTAATTTCAGGGATTACTACCTTCTGGTGCTCTTCCTTCATACTTCCAAAGGCTTGTGTTAAAGTTATAAATTCAATGTGTGGAGCCTTTCTTTGGACTGGAGGATTAGAAGGGAATCATTCAGCTCGGGTATCATGGGATAAAGTCACAAACACTAAGGAGCAAGGTGGTCTAGGAATCCGGGATTTGGCTACTTGGAATAAAGCGTGCATCCTAAAGCTTGTCTGGCTGCTTTTCTTCAGAGAAGATTCAGTGTGGGTTGCCTGGTTCAAGAAGGTCATCTTGAGAGGATCGATAAGTAACTACTGGACAGTCAAGCAAAATCCAAAATTTTCGTGGCTTGCAAACAAACTTATCAAAGCTAGGGATATGATTTTTCCGCTAATCAAATGTAGAGTGGGGAATGGTCTCACCATCAGGTTCTGGAATGATAACTGGTCTCCCTTTGGCAACATCTACTCTTTTTTGAACGGAGCATCATCTCGACTAGGGATTCCTCAAAGAGCTACATTGGCTTCGTTGTCTGCCAATGGAAACTGGATTGTGCCCCCTGCTAGAACGGATAATCAATTTCAACTTCAGGCATATCTAACAACACTAGTGTTAACAGAAGAAGATGATAGTTATGAATGGGAAATTGCGGGTAAAAGAAGTAAAGTTTACTCTACTGGTGAAGTGTATACTTACTTACGCGGAGCCATGGCAACCGTGAATTGGTCTCAGTTGGTCTGGTCGTCATTCGGAATCCCAAGACAGAGCTTCTTAACATGGCTTGTGATGCTTGATCGCTACCCCACAAAGGACAGAATGATAGGTTGGGGACTTGATGTTTCGCCAACATGCCTCCTTTGTAACTGTGTCCCAGAATCAAGAAACCATCTGTTCTTCGAGTGCTCCTTTGCGTTTATGATCTGGTATGCGATTGCTTCCCGGAGGAACGTCCACGCCCTGCAAAACTGGGAAGCAACGGTTCATCAGTTGAAGCAATTAACAGGTACAAAACATAGCAAACGTCTTACCCTTCTCTGTTGGCAGACTACCTTATACCTAGTCTGGCGTGAGCGAAATGATCGCCTCCACCGTGCTACCTTCAGATCACCAGATTCAATCATACGAGGACTAGATAGGATTATCAGAAACAGAATCCAGAGTATCAGAGCTGATAACCCCCGTTCATCAAGTGCTATGATGCAGCAATGGTTGGGATCAAACTAATCGGACTTCTCTGCATGTCTATTCGAGAATGAAGATGATCGACTTCTACTTGGGCCATTCTTGGGCTTTTTGGGTCATAGTTCTACTAATATGTGTTCACTTATAATACTCTACTGGGTCCGTTGACCATTAAACACTAGCCTTATTAGGTTTGTAACGTTTAATTGAAAGCCTTTTACAAAAAAAAAAAAAAAAACAAGCCAACCTTTTCACTTCAGATTCGAAATTAGTTTATAAAATGTTTTCTATCGAAAAAGAGAAAATAATTTTATCATTACACAAAACAAAACAAAGTCTGTGTTTGGCGAGATGGGAAACTGTGTCATCAAGCCAGAGGTTCTCAAAGATTCCGACGAGGAATTCATTCTGACGTAGTGAGAAAGAAAAATATATTTTAATTGAAGATTATGTGCGGATGAGCACAACAAACGTTAATCTCTAAGTTTATTGTTTCGTAAAGTAACTTTTCATATTCATTTACGAACTTAATTAAAATATAAAATGTTATGTTAGTGGCTATAGAACCAGCACAACATTGTTTTAATATGACTATTTTTACAAGAGACATGTTAGAAGAATAAAAAATTCAAACAAACATCGTAAAAATATTGTTACTCACACAAAAACATTTATATTGCACATCATTAAATAATTTTAGTTAACTAACACATGGTTTTCATAAATGATTCTCACTTATATGTTACTCTCACTGTTACACTTTAGTTTTGTGCACACAGATTAAGAAAATAATTAATTTTACATATTTTCTATAACAAAAACATAATTACCTATACACTAATCCATATTTTAACCAATAGAAAAATAAATTGCACTATAAAACTAATAAATTTTGTATCGAAAGTCGAAAACGACATTTATTTTGTAACAAAAAATATTCTCTACAACGACACTTAATATAAAACGGAGTGAATATTTTATAGATAGTTTGTTAGCTGACAAAACGATTGATTAGAGTTCATAAATTGTTTTGATCAATGGTTTATTATTAGATAATTGATTTGTTACATGGTACATGTTTTTGTTAACTGGTATATAGTTGAATACATTTTTGGTAAATGGTTTGTTATGTGTAAATGATTTGATATTTAATATATATTTTACTAACTGATACATAGTTTTACACCAAATAATTGATAAATTATTGGTACGATGTTACAAAAAACTTGTTATTAATTATTACATGGTTTGTGTAGCTGAAGAATAATTTTATAAAGAAAGAAAGTATGAGGGAAAAGAGTGTAAGTGAAGAAAAAAGAGTGTAAAAGAGGCAATTTTGGAAACTAATGTCATAAAAGCTATAGTAGTTTAACTATACAACAAATTATTATGTGCATTTTTTTAATATTGCTTTCATTTAGAAACAGTGGGCTAAATGTCCCTTTAAAATGTCCAAAGTAAGTTTTCAATATAAAAATATTACAATAATAAATCTTTTAAATGCTAAAATGTTCATTAAAAATATTTTTAAAAAAATTCGCTTGATTCTAAATATAAAATAATAATAAGATCATAACAAATAATATCTTAACTGTCGAAAACCTAATAAAGATACATATTTTTAATGAGTTTATCTACAATCTAAAAATATATGTTATTTTTCTTTGCAAGTATGGGCTTTATCATCGACGCCCTCGGGTTAAAACACGTTTCCACTACCTAGTATTTATGCGAATATGGACTATCTTTTTTGGAGGAAGGATGAAATTGATGCACTTGATTCACACATTGACCCATATCCTTGGATAATTTGATATATCTGGAAGGCTCGGAACGACAAACTATTTAGGGAGATTGATCGAGATCCCATGGAGCTAGTAAGATATGCAGAGAGTGATTGTCTGGCATGGTTTAGTGCTAATAAAATGGAAAATCCGAACTCACAAGACCACATGGACGAGGAATCACAGATCTTAAGTCTGGAGAACATTTTATGGTAGACGGTTCTTGGACCGTTGATGATGAGTATAGTGGTTGCGGGTGGGTGTGGAAGAACTGTAGCGGGAAAATCGAGCTCATGGGGACGCGAAATCTAAGAAAGCGAGAGACGGCGCTTCACTCTGAACTAGAAGCTCTTAGATGGGAAATGAAGAGTGTTGCAATTTTCGTCATGTCAGCGATTTGGCACAGATTGTAAGGACGCTATCGCTATGGTAACAGAACCAGATACATGACTGAGTTTTGCAACGGAATTAGAGGATATAAAGACGTTGATGATATGCTTTTCAAGCTTCGAGATAAGTTACATCCCAAGGGCCCACAATGGAATTTAAGACACTCTGGCTAAGACCGCACGTTCTTTTCATAGAGATCTTTGTTATGTTGGTTGTTCTATTCCGGTCTGGCTTCTCATACCACCTTAAATATGATTAATAGAATAGCCTTTTGATGCCAAAAGAAAATTGTTATTTTTAATAATGTTTTGTTTTTTTCCTTATATTCAAGTTAAAATTTCGGAATGAGTTTGCTCCAAAGGTGTATTTATATGTTCTAATATAAGTTTAGCACTTTTTTGAACGATGTTTAGCACTTCTTCTCTTTCTTTTCAATAAGATTTTAAAATAGGTTTCACTTTGTATATTGTTTTTAACTTGTTAACAAAAGAGATTATGATTTACAATCTATTAATCAAAGGTATAATTAATATAATACCCGTTATTTATCTAAAAAAACTGAATGGTAGAAAGAAAAATTGTACGCTGGCCACAATGGTAGAAAGAACCATCGCATGGTGGCCTAGTGGTAAAGCGCTCACAGCTGTGAGTAGCGCCCTGGGTTCGACATGCAGTGGCTACAACGGATTTAACATCCCTTCCGTTGGGGTTCAGGACCCCTTTGGAGAATAGTCGGACCTCTAAATAAGCTCTGGACACCTGAGTTATCAAAAAAAAAAAATTGTGCGCTGTATGCATAAAAATACAAAGTCACTGTTTAATCATAAATTCCGTCACTCTCCTTATTCTTTTTATCTCTCTCTAACATCTTACTAAAAATCTAGTTATATCTCTCTCTAACATCTTACTAAAAATCTAGTTATCCCTTTTGTTATTTCACAAATAACACCTTTTAGAAATTATATCTTTTTACATTTGGGACTTGGTAGCTATCTTGCAAGAGTGTATAGTTTTGTTGGTCTAATTTAGAAGCTCACTGAAAAAAAAATCTCAACCTCTTTCACAAGAAATATACAAACTTGACTATTTCATTGTCTTCTAATATGAAACAAAAATTGGGAATGTTGGACCCACTGATAGCCTTCCTATTTGTAGCTATCGTGGAAAAGTAAACACGTTTATGAATACCATGTACACATACTAAATGTTATAGAATCAAACCAAAAACATATTCATAAAAATAATACAAGTTTAATGATTTTTTTAAAGTGGTTTTGTAGAAATAATATTCTCTTTTTTTTAATTAAATATTCTTTTTAAAAGTGTCATTCTACATTTCTAATACAATTTTATACATATTCTCTTTCTTAACCTTTTAATTAATCCAAAAATTTTATTTCAGTTGTTTTTATTTAAATATTTGTTCATTAATTGAGGTCATACTAATATATTTTGTCATTTTTAATCTGCCTAAAATATGTTAAAGTGACATTTTTTTGTAAGACAGAAAGAGTATTCTTTTTGAAATTCATAGTTTTAGACGTTTTATTTTATTTTATGTTTATAGCGATTTTGTTTATATAACTTGATAAGTTGGAGGTTCATAATTTTCTTTTCTTTGACATCAATAAAATATTTTGTTAATCAAACAAACAAGAAGTAGCCTGAAAAAAACATAACGAAATAGAACAAACAACAAATAGCAACTCTCCATGATTTGTTTTTCTAGTTCTTGCTAAAAAATCAACAATTGCATTTTAAGATCGAGGTATATAGAGAATCTTGAAGGAGTGAAATATTCTTTGTAATGCTGATAGCATCCTTTAGCTTTGTAGAAAAGTTTGGCCATGCAAGAAGTTTCTAAATCATTATGATCAAATCCTCGTCATTATGATCAAATCTTTGCAATCTTCTCCAAATTTCTGGCAGATAGAATCAAACGAGGTATGTATGACCAGCTCTAGTGGGTCATTGTCAATTCCCATGAATAATTTATGGTTACAAGCTTTCCAAAGATACCACATGATCCACAAATAAGGATCTTTATCCAGTCTTAGACCTTCAATACTGTTTTTTCTAGAAGAGGTAGTGCATACTAGTATAAACACTGGAGATCAGGAATATATTTGAATAAGAAGGTGTGGTCGATAAAGCTCATGCATGTAAAGCTGGTGGGAGTATGAGTGACAGATTCATCCAGTCTCCACATCTACGATAATGATTTTCACATCGCATATGACGACATATCATGCTTCTTGTTACAACTACATATGTTGTTACCATCTGCCATATAAAATGGCGAATCTTCTAAGGAACATTAATTTTGAATTAAAGGCTTGAAGTTCAGTGATACTTAGTTCCGAATGAACTAACTCAGTTTCATGTTCTAGGATATTTTTAGCAACTCAATATCCTAATTCAAAAATATACTGCTTACTCTTTATATATCTCCAGCAATAAGAATCTAAATTTGTAGTTCAGATTATGGTCAAACTCAGAATTCGTGATATGTCCTCTAAAACAGAAAAAAATCTCAAACATCTCCAAATTTCATTTATTTGAATCCTCTCTAATGGAATAGTTAACTGGCATTCTAGGATGAACTATCAAAGCAGTATGGTGAATACTTTGATAAAAATATAATTTTAATATTTTATTGGAAATTCACATATTTTAGGCTTCCAGTCAAGTCTCTACACTTCAGGATGAAATGAAATCATTTTAATTCATTTTTAAGATGTCCTTCTATGTTGCTTTATTTATAAAACTCTTTTCTAATTTTCTAAATAATAAAAAATTCCCATTAAATTAGATATATTCATAATTTTAATTTTATCGAGACAATCATTTTTATGATAAGTACATATATCTGAGCGTTCACAATATCATTATTACAGTTTTTAACGTTTTACCATATGATAAAAATAAGTTATTGAAAATTTATATGTTTTCACAAAATGAACAGTGTTTCCTTTGTAAAATAATACCACAAAACTGTAAATCAAAACATTACTCTTTTGTAACATTTGCAACACAATATATAAAGATGAAGACATCAAACTCTTTAAACTTCACAACGAAGTATCAAAAAAGAAGAAAAGTATCAAAATCGGGTATTCTTAAATACCAGTGAATTTCCAAAATGATGAAACCATGTGTTTTGTTTGCTTCTCTTCTAATAATTGTTTTGTTATGTAAATTGATTTTCAGTGATAAAAATAACATGTCATATTTTTATAGTCTATATTTGAAATGAATACCTAAAAACTCTAAATATGTTTGAAAACTTTGTAGATGCTCCAAATACTTTTGCAAAATCCTTTTCTGAAGATAAAACATATATTTTAAATACAGTAATAACCGCTCAAAGTGATATCAAATGAAAAATCAAATATTTCATGATGAGAATATTGAAAATTTGGCCTCCGTAAATCCAGCTGACACTTGTCATGAATGCACACGTCGTTGTATTAGAAAAAAAGAGGTATATACTAGAATGTTGATATCATTCTTGTTATTGTGATTAATAGTAGATATATTAAAAATGTTACAGATAATCCCAAAAGAAAAAAATGATTATCCAAAGTCTTCACCGACTTACTTGATGACATGGTCACCATAACACGTGTTGATCAGTTGTTAAACATAAAGCTACGTGTTGTTAATTCATTTTACTATAAATATGTACTTCTAGTTGTGATTTCATAACACAAGAACATCAATAAAAAATATAGTCTCTTTCTTTCGTTTATCACACATAAACAAAAATATCAGTTTCTTTCTAAATTAATTAGCTACCTCTCTCGGCTGGATAAAAAGAAATTTATCTCACTTTTGTCTTGTTAATTCACAATATGTTATCAACACGAAGATCTGATCTTATACTAAGCAAGGTTATACTAGTGAGTTATCATGTCGAATTTGACAAAGCTCGAAATAAATGCCCTTGATATTATCGGAAATAATTATATGACTTGGGCAGTGGGTGAAAAGATACACAAACATGCTTTCGAAAATCATCGATAATTCAAAAATTGTGCCAGAGGAGAAAAAGGCTAAAGTCATGATATTTTTACGACACCATATACATGATGGTTTAAAAATGAATATATTAAGACAGAATATCCTGGGGACCTCTGACAATCATTAAAAGAGAGGTTCGATCACCAGAAATATGTGATCTTACCGAAAGCTAAACATGAGTGGATTCATCTCTGGTTCCAGGACTACAAAAGTGTTAGTGAATATAATTCTGCGATGTTTGGAATTACATCTAAGATGATGCTATGTGGAGAGAAAATAAGTGATTATGATATGATCGAGAAAACTCTCTTCATGTTCCATCCTGGGTATACCCGTTATTCGGATTTGATGCAAGTCCTCCTTGTAGCGGAGCAGAATAATCAACTCGTGACTTTAAACCATCATGCTCGTCCCACTGGATCTACTCCATTCCCCGAAGCGAATGCTGCATCATCTAGTTATGATAATTGGAGAGGACGAGGTCGTGGACATGGTCGAAATCATTATCATGATCGTGGAAGAGGAGAGGAAGAAGATTTCGTCCGTATGATGAAAGAAATAATAAGGACTTCCACGAAAACGAAAGGGGCCGGGATGATAAAAGGCAAATAGAAAATGTTTGCTACAAATGCGGTATGAAAGGTCATTGGGTACATGGCTGTCGTACGCCAAAACACATAGCCTATCTGTATAGAGAATCCTAAAAATAAAAGAGATAAGAAGTGAAACAAATTTATCTCTGATGAACCCGGACCATCCTTTCATGGTTTAAATGATGATACTCGTCACGACGTATCAGACTTTCTGGTTGATTCTGAGAAAATCGATGAGTAATATAAGATCAGGGTGATATAAGCTTACTATATTATAGTATCAATATCTTTTGTTGTAAGGTATATGTTATGTTTTCATGTTTAATAATACATGTTTTATGAATATTTAAAAATTCAGAAAATGCCAGACTTTGAGACTGTAGATGGAGATATGTGTTTGGCAGATAATGCATCAACGCACACTATAATTAAAGATAAGAACTATTTCTCCAGTCTCAATATAAAGATTATGCTGGAAGCGTAAGTACAATATCTGGTAGTGAAAATATTATTAAGAGCTTTGGAAGAGTCAGTTTTTGAATGCCAAGGGGACGAGATTTGAAATAAGTAATGCATTATACTCCCCGAATCTCATAGAAAATTATTAAGTTTTAAGGTATCCGAAAATGGATATCATATTGAAACTATGAGGAAAGATGACATTGAATATCTTTGCATTAAGGCCGAGAGGAAACATATATGAAGAGTTAAGAATGTTATCCTCTGGACTATATTGTACGAAAATAAACATGACTGAGTCCAATGCCACAGTAAACCTGAAATTTACTAATATATTTAAAATTTAGCATGAGAGGCTAGGACATTCCGGTTCAGTCATGATGAGAAAGATAGCGCAAATTTTAAATGGCCATCTGTTAAAAAACGAGAAAATTTTGCAAACGGACGAGTTTACATGTAATGCATGTTCTCAAGGAAAACTTATAACTCGGTCATCACCATCAAAAATTGGCAATGAATCACCATTATTTTTAGAAAGAATACATCGTAATATATGTGGGCCGATCCACCCACCGTGCGGGCCGTATGAGTATTTCATGGCATTGATTGACATATCTAGTAGATGGTCAATTGTCTGTCTTTTAACGACAACAAATATAGCTTTCGCAAAGTCCATTGCCGAAATAATAAAGCTGAGAATGCAGGTCTCAGAGTATGTCATAAAGAAAATAAGGCTTAATAATGCTGGTGAGTTTACATCGCAAGCCTTCAATGATTATTGTATGTCAGTGGGGAGATGTGGGGCATCAAGTTCCCCATGTTCATGCACAAAATAGAATGGCCGAGTCACCGATCAAACGGTTGCAGTCGGTTGCAAAACTGTTGAAATTGAGAACAAAGCTCCCAGTTTCAGTATGGGATCATGCTATTTTGCATGCGGCTGCACTGATTCGGCTAAGACCGAGTGCGGATCACAAGTACTCCCCATTGCAATTGTTATTTGAGCAAGAGCCAGATGTATCCCATCTCCGTGTCTTTGGATGTGTGGTCTATGTTCCAATAGCTCTGCCACAAAGAATAAAATGGGTCCACAAAAGAGATTGAGAATATACATGGGTTATACGTCACCAAGTATAATAAGATATCTTAAACCGGTAACTGGTGATATATTTACGGCACGGTTTGCGGATTGCCATTTTAATGAGAAAGAATTTCCAGCGTTAGGGGGAGGAATAAGAGAAATTCCTAAAGAGGTTGCATGGTGTACACCGTCTTTGTTACACCTTTATCCCCCTACAAATTAAAGAGAGCTGGAAGTTCAGAAAATTGTGCATTTGCATAATTTGACAAACCAGTTACAAGATGCGTTCACAGATACGAGAAGAATGACGAAGTCATATATACCTGCTAAAAGTGTTCCATCAATAGTTGTTTTTCCTGAAGGACAAATAGATGGAAACACAATGAATGAACCCATGGTTCAATTAAAGAGGTAGGAGACCAGCATGTTCTAAAGATAAAAATCTCCGAAAGAAAAAGAAATTGGTTGATCAACGTAAAAAAGTTCCAGAAGAACCTTATAATGAAAAAATGTCTCAAAGAAGGCATAAATAAAAATGTTCAACAAGAAACAACTAAAGATAAAGATCCAGATGACGAGGAGGGAACATAAAAGTATGAGATTTCCATCAACAACGTCCGAGATAAAATATTATGGATCAGAAATAAGATAAAAGATGTTGATGGAATGTTCTCTCTTTTTGTGTCCAAATAAATAGATCAAGAAAGTGATGATCTAGATCCAAGGTCCATATTGAAATGTAGGGGTGGGCGTTCGGATACCCGTTCGGGTTCGGGTTGGGTATTTTAGATTTTTGGATATTTCGGTATAGGGTTATAGAACCCGTTCGGGTATTTTTGTAGTTTGGGTCAGGTTCGGGTATTTTGAGTTCGGGTTCGGTTATTTCGGATCGGGTTCGGATATTTAGACTTTAAAAAAAAATCATTTTTTAAAGTTTCTTTTATTTAAAAATATAATTTTCACTGACCTGAGTTTTTATCTTTTAATAGATTGAATGATTAATAAATTTGGAGATATATGTCAAAAATAAAAGACATTAATTTGGTTATTGTTTTTAAAAGTTGAATGTAACTTTTGTTAATACATGAAACAAAAAGTTTGACATACATTTTAAGTGAGTATCAAATCATTTTGTCCATAATTATATGTTTATTGTATGATTTTAAAGTTTGTTTAACATAAATATAAATATTATAAATAAAATGAGAGATGTAAACTAGAAATATAAGGTTAAGTATAGTTATGTTCGGTTATCTTCGGATATCCATTCGGGTTCGGATATTATCCGTTCGGGTTCGGATATCTAATCTCTCCTAAATCAATACTTGTTCGGGTATTTTGCTATTTCAGTTCGGATTTCGGTTTGGATTTCGGTTCAGATTTTTCAGATCGGGTTCGGGTACGGGTAAAATGCCCACCCCTATTGAAATGTATGAAAAGACATGATTGGGAGGAGTGGAAAAAGGTCATACATACTGAGTTACTCTCCCTAAATAAAATGAATGTCTTTGAACCTATAGTCATAACGCCTGAGAATACAAATCCAGTTGTGTACAAGTGGATATTCGTGAGAAAAGTAAATGAGAAAAATGAAGTAACACGATATAAAGCCCGATTAGTTGCCCAAAGTTTTTCTCAGAGATCGGGAATTGATTTTGAGGAAACATATTTTCCAGTAATGGATGCAATTATGTTTAGATTTTTGATGAGCCTAGCGGCATAAAAAAATCTTGAAATATATCTTATGGACGTTGTGACTGCATATTTGTATGGATCATTGGATAATGATATATACATGAAACTCCCTGAAGGATTGCAAATGCCAAAGGCATTGAAAGCAAAATCTAGGGAGATTTGTTCGCTCAAGTTACAATCACTTTACGGAATAAAGCAATCTGGACGCATGTGGTACAATCGCCTAAGTGAATATCTATTGAGAAAAGGATATCTATTGAGAAAAGGATATGTGAACAATGCGATATGTCCATGCGTTTTTATTAAGAAATCGTCATCTGGTTTTGTGATCATTGTTAATGTAGATGATCTGAACATAATTAGAACTCAAAAGGAGGTTGATGATGCATGAACTCATATGAAAGAAGAGTTTGAAATGAAAGATTTCAGCAAGATAAAGTTTTGTCTTGGGTTCCAGATTGAGCATCTCCGAGAAGGAATATTTGTGCATCAATCAAATTATACGAAGAGACTATTGAGACGCTTTTATATGGATATAGCAACTCCTTTGAGTACTCCAATGGTAAATAGATCTCTCGATGTAAAGAAAGAGCCTTTTAGACCCTGTGAAGATAATGAGGAGGTACCTTATATGAGTGTTATCGGTGGGGTTTTATATCTTGCAAACTATACAAGACCTTATATTGCTTTTCCTACTAACTTACGTGCAAGATATAGTTCTTTTTCTACTCGCATGCATTGGAATGAAATCAAACATATATTCCGTTACCTCCAAGGAAAAGTTGACCTTGGGTTAATTTATTTCAGAAACTCCGAGTTTGGTATGGTTGGTTTTGCAGATGCAAGATACTTATTAGATCCTCATAAAACTTGATCGCAAACCGGCTATGTTTTTACAATTGGTGGAACTGCGATCTCTTTCCCAGAAACAAACTCTGGTTGCGACTTCGTCGAATCATGCAGAGATTATTGCGTTTCACAAAGCATGTCGAGAATGTGTGTGACTTAGGTCAATGAGTCAACACATACAACATGCAAGGGAATATCTGATAAGAAAGAGTCGACAAAAATATTTGAAGAAAATTCGGCATGTCGCTCAACTTAAAAAAGGTTATATCAAGAGCGATAGGACAAAGCACATCCCTCCAAGATTTTTCTCGTACATACGGGAGCTCGGGCAAAATAAAGAAGCGGACATCGAGTATATACGGTCATCCGATAATCCAGCTGACTTGTTTACAAAAGCTTTTCCAACTACAACATTCCGAAAACATGTCTACAGTATCGAAATGCATCGTTTGCGTGACCTGTGAAGAAAAAAAATTATGTCCATTACTCTCAGAGGAAAATTACGACAATGTACTCTTTTTCTCTTGTCGTGGTTTTTATCCCTTTGGGTTTTTCCATGACTAGGTTTTTAATGAGGCAGGCCGTAATACAAATTGATAATCAAAGAGTAGTGTTACAGACAATCCAAAAAGAAAAAGATGATTATCCAAAGTCTTCACCAACTTAGTTGATGATATGGTCACCATAACACGTGTTGATCATTTGTTAAACATAGAACTACGTGTTGTTAATTCTTTTTGCTATAAATATGTACTTCTAGTTGTGATTTCATAACACAAGAACAACAATAAAAGATATAATCTTTTTCTTTTGCTTATCACATATAAACAAAACTATCAGTTTCTTTCTAAACTAGTTAGGTACCTCTCTTCCGGCTGGATACAAAGAAATTAATCTCACTTTTGTCTTGTTAACTCACAACAGAAAATAAATTGTATTTTGCTTGAGATATTTACTAATATAATACTAAAACAAAAATTTATTTTAACTAAATGGTCGTTCTTTTTTACTTCACATATTTGTTAAATAGCTTGTAAATGCTAGGGCAATCGATTTCATAAGCATTTTCTTTCCTCCTTTTGAGAGCCATTTGCTGACCATTCATTCACTATGTGTTGAAACATATCTTTTAAGAAAGTAAAGAACTTACGTTTTGATCCATTAATATCTTTAGACATTTCCAAGTAGGATTTCATTCTAATTTCATTCTAATTTCATTCTAATTTCATTCTAATTTCATTCTAATTTCATTCTGTATTCTTAATAAATTTTTGATCCTTTGCTTCATATTTTCTGGTTTTCTAACCAAAGAATAAGATGACTTATCAAAATTGATTCTATAATTTTTTACTGTTTTCATAACTTTTTCACATTCACAGAATTCTGTTTTACTAGAAATAAAAACTATCATCCGTGAAGAATAGGTGAATACTAGAATGTTGCTGCGTGAACACATATCCCCTTTATCTTCCTTTGATTTTTTTGCACGATTAAAAATACTTAATGAACATTTTTGTGGATATAAATATGAAAAGAAAAATGATCTCCTGACAAAATCTTCTCTCTGAAACAATATTGTCTCTGAGCTGCTCATTCATGAGGATATTGTACCTGAGAGATGAAACACACCGCATAATCTAATCAATCCAAGTTGCATTACAACTTTAATGAATTGTTATTTCGTCATAATATAGGCTTTGCTTATGTCCTGCTAGAGGTCCATAACCTTTTTGCGTATCATCAACCACTAAAAATAGAGAAAATGTTACTTATAAGCCAGTCGCTCGTAACCATAACGTTGGGATCTAAATTTTTTGATAAATTTCTCAAAACACACAGATACTTTATTTTAAAATTAAGATATAAAAGTATCGTCCAACAAAAACACATGAATTACATAAAACAAAATTTGCTTAAAGCATACTGTCCGTTCGAGCAGGTAAACGACGGAAGAAGTTAACCGGAACAGAAGGAAGCCGATGCCGGAACCTTGGATGTCTCATCATGTAGAAACCAGCCAACGCGACAACAATCTGAATCGGTGTTATGAAGAAAACCATGGCCGCGACAAAGCAAAATATAACATATATAGCTGTCGCACGTGGATCTCTCCAGCTTAGAAGTGCCTGAAACCGTTCTCCTTGCGTTGCAAGATCTCCAATCACTGTCTGAATCCTCCCCGCCACGCTTCTTAACCGGTCATACCTTAACCGCACCAAGTCAGGGTTTCTGGTCGTTGGGAACGTATCAAACTCTTCGTCGAGCTCGTCTGCATGAACCGCTTCGGCCTGAGAGATTTTCGTGTTCATATGCGGTGGATAGCGCGGTCTGAACCGGTAGTTCCAGAGTCCTATCAGAAACATGTAGAGAAACATTGTCGGGAGGATCAGTTCCGGGAGACAAACAAGCATCAGAAACAGAACATGTACGAGAATGGTCGTGATAGGGTTTCGCCACGAGCAGATATCAGAGAACCATTTCCCAACGGCTATAACACCGGAGAAAACAGTCATCATACGGAAGAAGTTAGCTTTGCTCTTACGCATACTCCACAAATGCGAATCCGTGTCCGACATAAACTCAATGATCTCCTTCCGTAGTGGTGGCTCTGCTCTACCTAGCCGGGCCGCCACTATGTTGACCGCTTGGTGTCTAAGCATGTCTTGCTGCATAACCGAGAACGGCCTTACGTAATGCATTTTGGGCAGAAGAGGTTTAGAATATTGATAAAGCATGTTTGCGAACGAGACGCATGTGAACCTCACTGCCATATGCAGCTCGCCCATCTTCTTCACCCCAGTAGGGTGAAGAACGAGGAGCGGATAAGAATGTGTGTAGATTCGGCCAGTCTCTAAAGTAGACAACCTAATACGGATCTTCCCAATCTTCACATCTCGGTTTGCCTTTTCACTGAGCTGTCCGTTATCGAATACACCAACGGTCAGAACCGTGGCTGGATCAAATACCTCCCAAGTGTACTGCTCATTGTATTTGGGGGACAAGTTATCCACCATTGTCCTTGTTCTTACCCACTTTTGTCCGTATTTAGCAACACAGAACGTATCAGAAGTTCCTCTGCCTTCTCTTGTTTTCATTGGATGGAGTCCAACAGCGTTTAAGATCCCGAGCTCGAGAACTCCAATAGGTTGTCTCCAAAGTGGTCTAGCGGATGGGCGTAGATCGCTGCTGTAATGTGTAGACTCGTCCAAAACATGGTATCCTCCTTCAAGACAAACTCGGAGATGAATCCTCATTGAGAATTTTTCTCTCTTGAGCTGATCAACATCTACAATAACTGGTCTCTCCAGATTATACCTATTAAAACACATTTATTTAAGCACATATAAATCAGACCTTAATTATATACATTTTGAGTCTAATCGCATCATTATAAACATTACCAGCGAGAGTGTATCATATGGTCATCAGCTCGCTTCTCTACCGTGTTCAAAGGAATGTAAGTACGGCCTAGTATCTCGTCCTTTCCTGGAGCCACCCGGTCCTCGACGGTGAGAACCAAATGGTCTTCGAAGGGCTCTGCAACAACAAATAAAAAGTCTTCATTCCATACCGCACCAAGGGTTCGCGCTTGGCATGGTCTTGTCTTCATGACTTGGTTTCCTAGCTGAGCTTTGACATAAACATCTGGGAACCTATGTTTCTCCGTCGGAACCAAGTCTTGCGCTTCGACCACATTCACTCGCACGTACCATAGACGAGGCGCATGATATACCTTTACATAACGCCAAAACAATAACACAAATAATCAAATTTGGTTCAGGTTTAATAAAACCAGCGTGTATCTAATTTGTTGTAATTTCAAATTTATTGGTCAACAAGAAATGCTACTTGTAAAAAAAGAAGAATAAAAAATATACAAGACTTAACACTTTATGACAGACATGACGAGGTAGAAACTGGTAAAAACAGAACAAACAGAGCGTAAAATAATACTGTCTTCAGCAAACATTTTTAATACGATTTTAACATTTCTATTTACCTTAACATGCTAAAACATAACAACGCAAAATATTAATATTATAACTTAAACAGAGAAAAAGAAAAATGTAGTTAGTTGTACCTTTGAACGTAGAACCGCAGAGATAGCTGGAGTACAATCAACAGGCATAGCAGCATCTGAATGCCACGCATCAGAGAAAGCTTCATCAGCTTGTGTACCGATCCAAACAGCGAGCATTAGTTCACCTTTGATTTTCTCTCCTTTCTTGTCTTCTAATCTATACCATTGTGGTGCAAGAGGGCTGTCTGGAGGCACCCGAAGAGGGATATCGTTTATGTCAAACCGAACAAAGCCGACATAGTCGTCTTTCAAAAGATCTTTGTCCTTAACCACCACTTCCAACACCGAGGCTTGCATTCGCTCTTTCGCGAATGCAAACACTTGGTTCCATTCTGGTTGCTGGCTCTTCTCAAAATGTCTTGTGATACCTTTGTAGTTCCCTACTTTCACCTAGGAAACAAAACATTTTAAGAAAACAATTCTTGAATTTAATTAATTGTTTTTAAGACATTATACTTAGTTAAATACCTCGACGAAAGGATCAACACTTCCTGTTATATCCATTATAGGGAGCTCACGAGCTTTGACGACGCGGACATAGAGGAAATACATTCTCTCGACAAGATCATAAGTACTCCTAGCGGTTTTGTCTTTGTGTATTACACGTCCACCAACGACTCTTCCACCACCAAGGTTCGGGCTTGTTTCCTTTAACGCAAAATCCGCAGGCTGAACCGAAGCAATTGAATGTGCATGGATAAGCTTTGAAGGTGGTGCTGGTTCGGGTCTCATCTCGTCTGCTTGATGCTTTGGAACGTAATGCTGATGATGCTCGTTGTGATTATCCGGTTCAGCGGCGGAAGAAGAAGGTTGATTAGGTCCTTGTGGATGCTGTTGCTGTTGATGTTCTTGGGCGTTGTTTGGGAGGTTGTAAAAGACATGACGTCTATCAGATCTATGTTCTACCTTCATTGCTGAAACTGATCATAAAAGAAAATTTCCAAGTAAATAAAGCCGTTGTCGTTCTAAACATTGATAATAGTATCATAATACGTAGATGTCAATATATATAACTAGGGTTGCACTTGCTACTCGGTGTTTATTCGTTACTTACTTCGTACTCGGTTTGAAAAATCAAATATTTAATGTTGTCAAATCAACTAACAAATGCATAAATCTTATTATTTGAAAGTAAGAATCTAGTTATCAACTATATTATTTTTCTACTACTTGGCTTCTTATTTATTTTATTATTTATTTTCGTAGCTTGCTTTACTACTTGTTGATCATTACTTGTGTAAGAGTATGTATTATCCATGGTTACTTATTAAAATCATGTTTTATTTCTTGTGTTGTGATAATAATCAGAAAGAATACTGAATTATGTACACGTAGTAAATCAAATTATTTAAACGGACTAAACAAAGCAAGGAGTATCTAAAAGTTAAAAGTATTTATCACATATCTAGCTCTATTTAAAAAAATTGGTACACTTAATTTTACAATTAAACAAGTACCAAATATAACTAAGTAACTTCTAAATATTAAAAATTTGGGTAATTATTTGATTAACAAGTACTTGATCGAATCTGTATAAGTATAAGTCAAAAAAATTTAATTCTTGCACAAGATAAGTCAAGTAGCGAGTAGAGAAAAAACACCATATATCCAGTTGCGTCCAGGCCTATATATAACTCAAACATGACAAATCCTTAAGTTTTAATTTTTAAACTTATAGATAATGCAAATGGTTGACATATTAGAGAAATAAAATTGACTATTCCTTTGGACGCAGCTAACAACCTTTGGACGCAGCTAACAACCATTGTATGATCGAATTAACCGGATCAAAATCAAACAAAAACCAAAATTTATTATATATAATTAACTGGATCTAAACTAAACAAAAACAAAATTTTAGTAACTGGACTGAACTAAATAAACCTAATAAATATGTAAATTATACATAGATCTGATTCTGCTAACTAAAACTATAAGTTTAATTTTAGTAAAAATTTCAAGTTCTTTTTTTTTGTAATCAAGGAACAAAACCGAAACGAGCCGACGGTTGCTAAACCATATCAATTTTTCTAGGTTATAACTCTGTTTAGAATCCAAAATAAGCTTACACATTCAATGTAAACAGTCGTTCTAGCTATGTTCAAAAAGAATATATAAACCATAAAGCTGAGGTTAATACATACTTGTTGGTTGTGATGGATCTAGGTTATCTGGATGAGTGGTTGCAGCAGCAGAGGATTTTAAAGATGCTTCATCGGTTATGTAAACTTTCAAACCAAGCTCACCTCTTACACGAGAGAAAATCCCACGTTTCTCCATAGGGAAGTGAAGAACAACAGCATCAGAATAAGGAACAAAAGAGGTCCCTGGGAGAGATACCTTGCCAAGGAAGGAGCGTCCATTAGTATGTCTGTTGTGGCTATAAGCTTGAGCTTCAAGAGTGAGATAGTGTAGTCGAGATGGATCTGAGATGTTGAAGAAAAAGCTCTCGTTCCAAACCGGGTTTAGGTCTCGATCTTTTATCGTGGTTCGGTGCTTCTGACCGTCGAAGTATAGTTCAACGAAAGCGTTTGCGGTTCCATGACCGTCTTTTGGGAAGAGGTTGTGTGCTCCGATCACGTCTACCCCGAGTTTTAGATTGCTCATCATCATGAGATCTTCGATCTTCTTTTGTTGGATTTGATGAAAACTTTTGAAAATGATTGTTAATCAAATGATATGCATGAACACAGACGTAAAGAAGAATCAAGCATTTATAACTTCAGTTTCGATAAAGCTCTGGAAACTATATTATATACTACATTATAATATTATATGCACATGCATTCATTAGTATATGCATGTATAGGTTGTCGAGAAGTTAAAGTTATTATGGGAAGACCAACTTAGATTTCAGGCAAGGGTGGACAATGTTTCTTGGAATTTTCTTAAATGTTTCTCATCTAGAACAAAATTAGAACCGACTTTCCTGTATACTTATAATATATATAATAATGCAAATTTGTCTTACAAGTTGATATGGCATGGTCTGCCTTAACATACTGACCATAGTTATAAATAGGATATGGTGTACCTCAACCGGATATGGTCTACTAAAAGATAAAAAGAGATAAAAAGAGATAAAAAGAGATAAAAGAAAATTAAAGTTTATAAGAAATACTTTTCGTACAGAGTCATAGATTGGAATGTATATCAAAGAGAAAGGTCAACTCTGTGCCCTCTTTTCTTAATTGGGTTAAATGAATTCCGGGAGGAAAGTTCAGGATGAGAAAACCATATATTATATCTCCACATAAATGCAGACGCGTATACAAGAGCGAGTGAATGCATCCATATACTTATATTTTAAACTAAAGAGTCCATTTGATCCATGATTTTAGCTAAAGATCCTAAAACAACGCTCGTCTCACATGAGTTTCCTTGACTTATAAGAATTGAGCTGCTCTTAAGATCTAAACTTTCACCAATAGTACTAGGCACCTTTGTTTATGCGAGTGCATGATATGATGATTACGTACATAGTGGTTCTAAACATATCGTTGCTCATTTTCCCTAATCTTTAACATATAATCATTACTAAATGTTAGTATGTATTTTAGGATCCACATGTATATCGATCAATGTTTGTAAGGTGTTGACCGACACTAGCTGCTTGTCGAGAGTTCTTATAATCTTCAGAGTGTATCGATCGATGCTGAATTCATGTTGATCGACACTAGTGAGTATTACTTTCAACCTGAAAATCGTCTTCTCTAAGTTTCTTGTATTTCACCACTGTCAGAAATCATCTTCAATGATAGCATTTACGTGGTGCTTTTGTCTAACTTCACATTTTCCCTTTACCAAAGCTTTTTGTCTTTCTAGAATTTGGTTTAGAATATTCTCAATTTTGCTATCTTGACTTGTTACTATTGTTAGTAAAGTTGTTACTATTATTGTTAATGTTGCTTTGGAAGGCTTCTGGTACTGCATGTTCTGGTTGTTGAAGTTATTTCTTTGATCAATGCCATTGAAATTCCTATTTCCCTGTTGATTTCCAAACATATGACCCTGAAAACCAATCAACAAAGTTCACATCCTCCTCTTCTTCTTTCTCTTCAACAAGCTCAACAACCTCTCCACCTTATGCGAAGCTAACTTGCTTCTTCAAGAGATTGTGAACTTTGTCCAACTTTGCTTTTGCTTCAGCCATCTAACTCTTGTCCAAGCTATCAACAGACTTCTTCTTCTCGTAGTCAGTATTCTTGGTACTATTGCTAGACGCCAAATTTTCAATATGTCTCACAGCTTTCTCTAGAATTTTGGTGTTGAAATTTCTCTCACTAAATGTGTCAAGAGCCATATGATAAACTAACACAAAACCCTTGAAGGAGGTCCCGAGCAGCTGTACTTCATTGAATATGTCGTGTAGACAGTCCCTTTGATATGATCTGAATCTTGTCCATGAGTCCCTGAAGGATTAGTTGGGTCCTTGAGTGAACATTAAAATTTCTGTTCCTTAGGTTTTCAGATCTAACTTCATCAAAGAAATTTTGCTGGAAGACGTTCTTGATAGCTGCCCTTGTAGTAAAAAACCCTAGTGGTAGCTGCTTAAGCCATAAGAAGCATATCCAGCAAAGAGTACTTGAAGAGCTTACAAAGAAGATAGTCATCAAGGACCCCGTTGGCTTAATATCAAAAAACTAAATACTCAAACGTCTCAAGATGGTCATAGGATGCTCATGTGGAAGCCAATGGCAAGGGTGTTGTCCCACAAGAGTGAAGTATGTTGGCTTCATCTCGAAATCATTCCTCTGGAAAGTAGAAGGATGAATATCAAATATGCTGGCGTAATACTGATCTAGTATGTTATAGTCAGCCGAAACAATTACATTGAGAGACACTTTCTCAGTTTCTAATTACACAAATGAACACTTTTTTGCTCGAGACACACTTTTAGTGTATGTAATGTTTTCTCTACCCTTTAACTAAATCAAGCCTTGTATCTTTCTTTTCTTTATTGTGTTCTTCTTTATTATATTATATTATATTTTGTATGATTGAAAGAGAAATAAAACCACAAAAATATTTCTTTCACGTGTCGTCTTCTTTTCTGCTCTCAATTTACAACATGATGATGATTTTTTTTCCAGATGTGGTCTTTTTGTCTGTCCACATCCACAAACCCATGTCCACAATTGCCTTGTTCCCAACACATTCATCCATAACTCTTTGTTAAGCTATTCTTTCACCCATAACCCTTTATTCCATCCACAACTATCTCCTAAATGATATTGTATTCACAAAACTTCTTCTCTGGTTATAAAAAAATATGATATACACAATATCATATCCACATAACCCCATACACAATATCATATCCACATACAACAACAAAATGAATTTAAAAAGGACTTATGATTCTTTCATTAAACTTCTCTTGGTATTTCGAAAGAAAACAAATTAATAACAACGTGAGTATCTTGTAAGGATCTAAATACCTTATCCACACCATATGAGTTTCAATAATCATATTAATCCTCACAGATAACACATTGCAGATATATTGAATATGTTTTGTTACCTCTTCCTCGTGAACTTTCACATGGTGTTGCATTTTTTATCCGTGTGCCATATCACCAATCTACCATCATCACCCGTAGACCCAAAAATATTTTCATTCTTCATATGCCATGAAACATGCTTGACTACACATTAATATCCCTAGAAATAACAAGAGAATGATATCAGAAGCAGAAAACCTATTCTTCAAAAAAAGTAAACACCAATATTGTTTCCCTCACATCATACTCAAACATTGCATCCAGAGCCTTATTTTGCGGTGTAGCTGAAACATCCCAAAAACAAATGTTCTGATCATGTGAACTATTCAGAAGACGACCTTCTTTGAAAGAACTCCAAGACAATCCATACCCTCGTCATGTCGCAAAAGCCTCATATCAAGATCACTATCACTTGTTAGGGGCTTTTAAGCCTTTTTCGTGTAATTAAACAGAAACATCTCACACCCACTTGTCTTTGCACCCACAAGTGTTAGACTTTGTGGCATGCACCATGCTTGGTACAGATCTCTAACTAATCTCTACTTGAAACAAATCAAATGAAGAATAGCATAAAAACACATGAGGAATAGTATAAAACACACTAATCTTATCAATAAAACGTTCCACCACTTTCAACTAGTAATTTATCAAATACATTGTGGGTATAATGCACAATCTATGAAGATCACCAAAAAGGAGGGATATTTAGGAAACATTATACCTCAGAGATTATGGGGTCCTGATTTGTGCCGCCTTAGCCAGGTTCACTATCAGGAGCTGAGATAATAGTTTTGAAGATCATGAGGAATCTCGGGCACCACCAGAAGTGTGGGTTCCTAGGATAATCTTGTGGACGTTGAACTAAGGCTCAGCCGCATAAGGAGTCAATGTGAATGGAACCCAATGGATGGTGAGAGACGGCCATCGAAGGGGTTTGAAATAATAAAAACATATAGGAATGGTGTGTTCTTCTTTCATATAGAGAAAGTCTTCTCCACATGATCCATTCCTTGTTCCTCGTTACCTTCATCTTCCATTTTTCTCCTTTTCATTTTCTAGCTATTTGTCTCTCCCTAAGTTGTCCAAGGATAAAATTATCCAAAAACACTCGAAATATGAAATGTGCCTCTCTAGTTGAATGTGTCTTTAAGTGTTAGAAAATGCACAAAAATGCCTTACAATGTAATGCACTCCAGTCAGCCAACGTTTTGGGTCGAGCAGTCACATCATTATCAGCAGCCACGACCTCTTCAGATTCAACAATTGGCTAAGAGATTACAGCCCCCAGATCATCAATCTTCTGACCTTCTACATTACGCAGATGACCCAATAGGCCATGCATGTTCCCATCAGCATTCGGAATGAACACAAGTGGCGCAACCATCTATGTCTATTGCAGGTGAGTGTCGGTCGATGCCAAAAGTGTATCGATTGACACTTGGTTTCGAGTACTTTCAATCAACACTGAAGGAGTATTTATTGATACTGAGCGCTTCTCCTTGCAGATCCTACGTTCTAACTGAGCTGGATCCGGGAAATCAAAGAGCACACTCTTCTTGTTTCTTTTGGTACTTTAGACATGCACCTGAAACAAAGAAAAAAAACTAAACTAAACCTTTTACATAATCTACTGAAGAATCAAACACTCGTGGGCAATGACACCAAATTTGATATGCTCAAATTACCCCAAGAGCATGCAACTCTCTCAAATAAGAGATCGATGTAGTATTTAGGGATCAAATCCATATGGAACGTGGATCACACAATAACTGTCAGTTTCTGTTTAAACTAGATCAATAATATAAAAGTAATTGATCAAAACAAAGCAATTGAGTTAGTTTGTAAGCAGTTGGAAAAAACGCTAGATCTAGGGATATCAAACATGTAATAAGAACTGAAATAAATAGTTGATAAGGGTATAATTAATATCAATTCTAAAACTCGAATTTATAAGTAAGCCTTTCAGCTCTCGCTGTGAATTACTATTAGATGTCTCAATTCTTCTAAGCCAACTCTCGTTGCATATCTAAATACTCTAGAAAAATATTAAGTTCTTGTTCGATTTGTTTACTAATTACTAGACTAACTCTCGTTGTGACTAGCAACTCAGAAGGTTTTGAGTTAGGTGTTGATTACACTCTCATGTCTCACAACTATCTTATGATCAAAATTCTATTTAATTACTCTAAAACAAGCAATAAGAACAATCTTGATGAATGACACAATAAGATTACCCTAGCAGTTCTATAAATCACAAGTTCTTCTTAACACTATAAAGTCCTAAATCCAACAAGCGAACTACTAAGACATGACCATGGAAAATATAATAAAAGTCTGAATAGATTGATTAAATAAATAATAAAAGTAAGAAATATTGGAGTTCCAATCAATCTCTAAAAGGAGTTTGTGATCTTCCCTCAAAACCTCTCTAATGTAAAATAAAGTGTAGCCTAAACATCGGCTGAAAAATAGATAAATATAGGTAAAACACACTTAGGGGTCTTTTTGCAAATAGAGAAACTTCCTGCCAAGGTGCAATTCTTGAAACTTAAGTCGGGTTTTTTCAAGCTGCATGAGTGTGGATCAATAAAAATTTAGTGTCGATTGACACTACTTCCAAATATCGACTTTGACTTTACCTTTTCTGCATAACTTCGCCAAATGCTACAAATAACCCCATAATCTGCATAATGCTCTAAAATGTACATAAATCTGAAAAGACCTTAAAACAGATTTAAAACATAACATAAATACCCTCTATAAATGAGCTTATACCATGGTTAAAACTGGTAAAAACCAAGTCATATCACCACGCCTCCTCTACTATCAAAGCCCCTAGGACGGAGAAGTATTGATGCTCTATGTGGCGATATTTTGAGCATGCAGTGAGTAGATAACTCGACTTTTTCAAATTACAGATTATAGACTAGATAAATATCTGAATGATATAAAACGGATCTAAAAGATAACTCGACTTTTTCAAATTACAAATTATAGACTAGATAAATATCTGAATGATATATAACGGATCTAAAAGATAAGTCGACTTTTTCAAAATCAAAAATATATCAAGTATATTCAAAATACTATATAAAACATAGAAATCATAGCAAAAATCTTTGTACAACCAACAAATTTTGTTTATATGCAAATATATTCAAACATGAAAGAAATATGGAAAATTGTCAAAAATACATCTTTCCTATTACCCACTTTTCATGTTTACCTTAATCACTTTTACCCTTATTTTAAGAGAAAAACACACACTTATAACCCTTGGGTTAATTAATCTAAGCCTTAGGATTTAGAGTTGAAGGGTGGAGTAGGGTTTAGGGATATAGTATTTAGAATTCTAATTAATTTTTTTTTTTAAAATTACCTCTTAAAAAATTGTATTTATGAAAATGTCTATTTAATGAAGGTAAAAATGAAAAGTGGTAGCAATAATGTGGTAAACATGAAAATTCCCCAAAAAATATACTATTATTCCTCAACATAACTTTTACAAAATATTCCAATATATAGATGGAGAATTTTCATGTTTACCACATTATTGGTACCACTTTTCATTTTTACCTCCATTAAAAATACATTTTAATAAATACAATTTTATTAAGAGGCAATTTAAAAAAATAATAATTAGAATCCTAAATTTTATATTCCTAAACCCTACCCCACCCTACCACTACTCCTCAACTCTAAATCATAAGTTTTAGATTAATTAACCCAAAAGTTATAAATGTATTTTTTTCCTCTAAAAATAAAGGGTAAAAGTGATTAAGGTAAACATGAAAAGTGGTAATAGGAAAATGGTATTTTTGACAATTTCCCTATATAAATAATTATATAAATCTATCTAAAACATGAGTTGTGGGAAAATTTCAAGTTTACTACTTTTGTTGTACCACTTTTCATTTTACCTTCATTAAGGAGATATTTTCATAAATACCATTTTTAAGAGGTAATTTTTTTTAAATTAATTAGAATCCTAAATTTTACATTCCTAGATCCTACCCCACCATACCTCACCCCTCAACTCTAAACCGTAAGTCTTAAATTAATAGGAGAATTTCAAGTTTACCACTTTTCATTTTTACCTTCATTAAAGAGATATTTTCAAAAATACCACTTTTTAAGGAGAAATTGTCAAAATACCACTTTCCTTGTACCACTTTTCATTTTTACCCTAATCACTTTTACCCTTATTTTTAGAGAGAAAACATACTTATAACCCTTGGGTTATTTAATCTAAGACTTAGGGTTTAGAGTTGAGGGGTGGGGGTAGGGTGGAGTAGAGTATAGGAATGTAAAATTTAGAGTTTTAATTAATTTAAAAAATCTCTTAAAAGGTGATATTTATGAAAATGTCTCTTTAACGAAGGTAAAAGTAAAAAGTGATACAAGGAAAGTGATATTTTGAAAATTCCCCCTTTTGAAGAGGGCAATTTTTTTTAAAATTAATTAGAATCCTAAATTTTACATTCCTAAACCTTACCCCCACCCTACACCACCCTTTACCTCTAAAACCTAAGTCTTAGATTAATAATCCAAAGGTTATAAAGTATGTTTTTCCTCTTTAAAAAATAAGGGTAAAAGTGATTAAAGTATTTTTGAAAAGTGGTACCAGAAAAATAATATTTTTGACAATTTTCCTAAATTAATTAACCCAAGGTTATAAGTTTGTTTTTCCTCTTAGAAAATAAGGATAAAAGTGATTAAGGTAAAAGTTAAAAGTGGTACAAGGAAAGTGATATTTTTGACAACTTTCCATGAGTTATTGAGTGGGTTTACATATTTATTTAGCCCAAAACCTTTTTTACTATATTTTGTTTTGATAATTTATCATTCTTACATTATAAACCAAAATAACTAATCCTACTAAACCTAATTTATTAGTGTACATGATTATTTTAATATTAAAAAAAATATTTTTAAATAATTAATTAATTTATATTGCTATTAATTTGAAAATTTAATTATACATGCAAGTACACAATTTATTAATATATAAATTAATGATAAAAATAATATTACAAAATTTAATATATTCTCTTATCTAAAATTCCAGCTTAAAACTACTATTATAACTATATTATAAAAAGATGCATACAAATGACATTTTGAAACAATAAATTAAATTATCGTATTCACATTATAGTTTGATATCAAATAATTATATATAAATGTTAAAATATATCATTAATTATGAAAAACATATCTATATATAAAAAGTTAAAAAAACATTCAATTTGAAAACATATAATCCGAAACTATATATATTTTATTATTATATGTTTAAATTTATAAATCAAGTCATAGTAGGCTACTTTGTCTCTTTATGAAATTTCTTTTGATAATTTTTCTCGTTTGGAGTTTTTTTTTGTGAAAAACATAAATATTGGCTATTTGAGTGAATACCCTTTAAAAATATATATAAAATTTAATGATATTGAATAATAAAAATTTGATAACAATTTGTATATTCTCTATCACTTTTTTTTAATTTGTTATTATTAAAATACGTTAAAAGGCACACTGATGCTATAATAAAATTAGAAAAATTGTCAAAAATACCCACTTCATTGTACCACTTTTCAATTTGTCTTAATCACTTTTATCCCTACCTTTTAAAAGAGAAAAAACTCACTTATAACCATCTGAGTTAATTAATTTTTAAGACTTAGAGTTAGAGTTGTAGGAGTGGGTAGGGTGGGTAGGGTTTAGGATGTAAAATCTAGGATGCTAATTAATTTAAAGAAAGTTTACTTCTTAAAAATCGGTAATTATGAAATGTCTCTTAATAAGGTAAAATGAAAAATTAGTACAACAAAGTGGTAAACTTGAACATTGAGAGAATTTTAAGTTTACCACTTTTGTTGCACCGCGTTTCATTTTCACTTCACTAAAGAACATTTTCATTAAATATTATTTGTAAAGAGACAATTTTTTTAAATAATGCTAGAATACTAAACTAACGATCCTAAAACCCTATCTCGCATCCTGCACCCCTCAGCTCTAGAACCCTATAAGTCGTAGATCTATTAGACAGAGGTTTTATAAGTGTGTTTTTTCTCATAAAAATAAGATAAAGTGATTAAGAGAAAATGAAAAGTGTGGTATAAGGAAATAGTATTTTTGACCAATTTCTCCTTGGAAATTTTCGCCATAAAACTATATATATATATTTCCCATATATGTTATATT
>CAJHQP010006660.1:0-36901 GCA_905132765.1 Moricandia arvensis | reverse complement strand
GAGAGATCACACTTTAGCTATTAACTTGAGATGGAACTTCACACTATTGTTTCTGATGCAAAAAAACAGAAACGATTAAAATGAAAAGCTTTAAGTGATCAAGTAAAGAGTTATAGGGAAAGAATAACACCATATCTTCACCAGCCTAACCATTCTTTCTATGGCTACAATTTGTGAGGTATTTATTTGGTTCCTCCTCTCCTTGTATGTCTCACTGACAACACTAGCATACATATAAGTGAATATTAGATATTGAATGCAGAAACCTAAATACATTCAGTAGCTTTACCTTAAGGCTGAGCTAGTTTGCACTTCACCAAATTTTTCGCCATTCAATAGTGAAACATTTTCGGTCTCAATTCCCTCTCTTGGTTTGTAGCTTTACTCTTTATCTACGACACTAGTCTTGATTTTGAGGCCCTCATAAACATCTCAACTGCTTCAACACAAAAATCTTTTGGTAATCTTCGTCAGATCAATCTTGCCAACAATCACATACAAATAAATAAATATTAGATATATGAATCAACTATGTAAATGTGATGTTACACGTTACCTGAACAGATTTCCATAGAACTATTTTTACTTCCTCATGGACTTTCCTCCGAATCATCAAATGTGACAGGTACATGATCCTGCACTAAAAGACCTAGGTATGAAGACAACTTCACTGTTTCTTCATAGATTTAAGGGAAATGGGATGAAGAGTGAAATAAAAGACGTGAAGTTATAGATTTGGGTTTTGGGGTTTAGAGATTTGATTTACAGGGGTTTTGGATATATTCCTAGTAAATTCGTCGTAATAGAAAACACGGGTCTGGTAGTTTCATTGTAATGGGCCCTAGTACATTCGTCGCAATGGAAAACCAGCGGGCCTGGTAGATTCGTCGTAAATGCCTCCTATTTAATTCGTCGTAATGCTTCCTATTTAATTCGTCGTAATGGAAGACACGTGCATGGTAAGTTCGTCGTAAATAGGAAACACACGCGTGATAACTTCCTTGTAACATTACAACGAAGTTACTAGGCTTTCAAAATTTCTATATATACACGAGGATCAGTCACGAGGCAAGCCTTGTGTACTCCTCCCAACCTTGTCCTCTGCAACTTGAAGGTATGTGTTTTTTAATTTTTTTTAGGTTAGGTAGTTAATATGTAGTTAGATTAAGGAACATTAGCGTTATTAGAAATTGATTAGAAATTTGTCAAACTGTTTAGAATTTTTTTTAGAAATTGAATAAATATTTTTTAAAAAACTGATTACACATTTTTTTGAAATTGAATAACTATTTTTTACTGATTATATAATTTTTTTGAAAATGAATAAATATTTTTTTAAAACTGATTGTACATATTTTTTAAAACTGAGATAACTATTTTTAAAAAAATTGATTAGATATTTTTCATTAACTGATTCTATTATATATATTAGATGGCACCTAGGAGACGACCCACTTATCTGACATATTTGCATCTAGTGCTCGGACATCATCTAGTTCAACTCCATCATCTTCTTCAGATCCGAATGGTCCGGAGTCACATGGAGTTTCTTGGGCTCCTCCTCCTCCGTATTCACCCCAGATACATCACCTGAATGACTCCACCTCCTCCTCCATATGAGGTCCCTCCACCGCGCTCCACATTCTTGCCCCAGGAGCCGGTCTTCATCCATATTTGCTTGTCCCCTCCATCTTCACCGTACACTAATATACAGTGGAAGGATCTTCTTGCTCAGCCTGGACGAGCATGAATAAAGATTCTAGACCCCGACACCCAGAGGGTACTTATTAGTAAGTTTTAATTTTATGGATTTTAATTTTTAACATTATATTTATTATACTCACTAATAAATTATATTATTTCAGTTTGGCGTCAAGTAACTGTGTCGGACGTAGCGTTTCTTACACAATCAAAGGCTATTTCATCGGAGGCCCATCGCAACTGGAGTATGACTCCCGAGCACATTAGGACTATGTGTTTCAAATGTTTTCGGTAACAGTTTCCATTTTCTTATTTAATAATATTTTTTTCTAATTCATTTTATTTTCTTTGTTTTAGCAAAGGTGACAATGATCCTTAGCAAATCAATGAGAAGGGTTAAGGCGGAATTTGTTGGCTAGAGCAAAGATCCGCCTTTTGCAACACCGTCTTAGATTGGAAGGACAAGTGGGAGTACTACGAATATGATGCCAAAACCCACCGAAGCTCACGAAAGAGGTATGGAATAGCCTCATCGCCTATTGGAAGCTACCCTACTTGGTCCGTAAAGCCAAAAGTTGCTCTGCTTCGGTATTGAAAAAGGATGCGGATGGTAACTTACCCATGTTTCACAAACCGGGAAAAACTCCCACGTCGGAGTTCGTCTACGAGTTGTAAGTTATTAGTTTTTATGTTTATTTTTTATTTTCTTAATTATTATTATCTTATATAAAAATTATAAACTTACATTTTATATGCTTTTGTAGGCTAAGAAGACTGGAGTGATTCCATCTTTGTCTGATCTATTCAAGATCACTCACCAGAAATCAAGTAGGGCTTTTGTAGATCCACGGTCGGAGAAGCTCTTTCACTACGTGGCTGCTCGGGTTGAAGAGCGCAAGACGCATCTAACCCAGCAGTCTACTGATGGACAAACCCGTTAAAATTGTCTACACATGAGGTGAACAAGAACTTCGACGAGGTAAATGTTAGAAGTTATTTTTATATTTTTAAATTTTAATTTATAATTTTAATTAAATTATTTCATTTCTAATTTTATACATATTTATTTTAAAAGGTCGCTCCACGAAAGAAGGAGCGGACAATGGGAGTAGGATCCGTCAATGACGTCCCAAGGAGACTTTGTCTTACTCGTCGAGCCGGGATGAAGAGAATGCTCGGTTGATGGCTTAGGTGGATAACCAACAGGTTCATTTGCAGTCTCTGGAGGATCTTCTCGACGTTATGGCGGTTGGAAACCATGTTCTACAAAGAGAGTTGGAGGAGAGACGTCGGAATCTCAGCGGACAAGTGCCTCATGTAGACGAGCCTCGAGACTCTAAGGAAGGGAACGAGACCTCCAACAACTACTTCAACAATTTCTAGCTCTAGTTTTTTTTGTTTTAAATATTTTCATATTGTATTATAAATTTAAATATTATTTATAACTTATATATTCAGTTTTTATATTTAAAATTATTTTATTTTGAATATTTTAATATAATTTTATTTATATCTTATTAATATATTTTGTTTTATTAAAATTTCCATTTAAAATTCTCATAAATTTACAAGGAATTTACAAGTGGGAACTTGTAAAGTCTCATAAAATTTACAAGGACTTTACATGAAATTCCTTGTTCATTCCTCGTAATACATTACGACGATTTAACAAGTTATGACATGTAAGTTTGTCGTAAATAATACAAGTATTTAGGGGGTATTTTACTAGGAATGTTACAAGGCATTTACGAGGTCTCTTTACTAGGAAAGTACGACGAATATTAACGTTACAACGACATTACGACGAATCGTGCATTAACAACGAATCGTGGATTACGACGAATCGTGGCATTACGACGAGTGTTTTAAAATGAATCACGATTCCTAGTTAATTCATCGTAATGGGACATACGACGAATGAACTAGAATATGCCCTCGTAATAAGACATTTTCTTGTAGTGAGGTAGGAAGACCCGAGCGCCTACGCCTTTGTGGTGTAATAGAAAGAAGATTACCAGTGACCCTTGTGTGGAGGAAGAATGATCTTGTTGGATCCTATGATTAAATATATTTGATTAATGTGTTGACACTCTGAAGAGTGTTTGATTTATTTATGGTTAATTGTTTGTTGCCTTAATCATTCATACTTTAATACCTTGAATATTGATTGATGAACTAACCATCTTGCTTGTGTTTGGGTTAGTTTGACGGGTAGTTGTGTATTACTAAATAGGGAACTCTGACCCATTGAGTGAAACTAGTTGTCATTCACTCCTCATTATATCTTGCAGGTGACCAGTAGAAGAACCATAGGCTCGCAGAACTATAGAGCTGGTGTATCATAACTTCTTTGCTAAAAGACTCGTTTCAAGATATAAGTATGTATGTTGTACTTTTGGCTTCGTCCATGGACCTTATGTATAATTATTTTGGGCTTGTGAACTTCATATTATATATTATGAAATAAAATATGTTTCATATTTGTGGCGTGTTGAATATGATATTAGATTTAGTTCGACCTAACACTACTTTATGACTCGGTACATGTGTACGAAGCCTAGGGCCGAAGATTAGAGAAAGCGAGTTTTGAATGGATTTTTTGAGTTATATGAATCTTTGTGGACTTAGAGGTCTATCTCAACTCCTATAACATTCCAAACTTATTACGGAAAGTCATTATAGGAGAGTATTGTTGTAAACTGGCCGATCCGATGTCTTAAACGGTTTTGAGGTGTTACAGTCTGCCATGGTGTATTGGCATAACTGAAAAATAAATCAAAATCAGCCACATTAGTCCCTCTCTCTTAAGTGATCAGTTATGTTATATATTAACAAACCTGCATTTTTGAGATGATGTGTTTTCAAACATCCTGTCAAGGCAAATTGAAGAGTTAGTGAGCCATAGCTTTAGCTTTGAATATCCACAGTATCATATAATTACGGACGGTGAGTTCACAGTCCTTGAACTATGTTGAAATTACGGTTAGAATTTTGTTTTCAGACAAGCAGACTCAGACGAGAATACATGTGTAGAAATATGATAACTTTACAAATGAAATGTTTAAAAATCTTCAAATTCAAAATAAGTTTTATAAATTATAGTTTAGTTTAGTTCTAAAGGAATAAAAATAAAATACATGAAATTTAAATTTAGGAAAACTTAATTTGAATAAAAATAAATAAATTAGTGATTATGTTTTAGAAATAATAAACAAATTCATATTAAGAATTAAAATTAATAAAAGTATATTTGTCACAATTTAATGTTAATCATTCTGAAAACTCAAAATAAAATTAGAATTTTTAATACTTATTTTGCATATAAATATAGTTTTAAGTTCGTGTTAAACTTATCAGCTATTTTCTCTATTAAAAGACACGAATTTTACTGTATTTAAGTGAGTATATAGTATTGAAAATGAATATAGGTATTGGGTTGAAGTATTAAAGCTGAGGTAACAAAAGAGTTAACAAATTAGTTGATGAATTTTTACGAGGTTTTCCTCTTATAGAAATGTCTTAGTTTGTTTTGTTAGATAGAGCAAGACTCTACTAGACAGAGAGTGTTCGCCAACCTGTATTTGTTCTTCCGTTGCTAGCTTTGCCATCATCTTTGACTTGGTGGTAATTAGTTGTTAAACTGAGAAGAAGAAGAAGAAGAAGAAGAAGAAGAAGAGAAGAAAAGAAGAAAATGCGAGGTTGTTTTTTTGGAGTTCGTGGCCACAGTCTTCTCTCCTTAATGTCAGACAAGGCTCCTCTCGTTCAAAATCAGCTTCTTCTTCTCCGATCCGAAGTCTCCGCCTTCAGCTAATTCCAACAGGTTTTCATCCTTTGGCGTTCAATCTGTCACCACCGTCGTGCGGATTCGACCGACTACTATTCTGTTAACTTGCGATCGAGTCGGAGCCAAGCTGTTGAAGTTGAACTGCGATCGCGGAGGAGGTGATGGAATTGAGGGGACAAGTTGGTGGCGGTGGGGGAGGCGGCGATGATAAAGACGAAGGAGAGGCGGCGGAGAGAAGGAGAGTGGTGGGAAGACGCCTTTGTCTATGTCGCAGAAGTTGACCGCTTGGTTACGCTTTCCTTGTCGGAGGTCAGATTCACTTTATGGGTTTATAGATTTTAGACTTGATAGCAATATCTTCACAGATGAGGTTTCGTGTATGTCATAGTGTTAGGTTCTCTTTTGAATTGGCTTCCTCTCACTGAAACTTGACTTATGAAACGTCTTTAATCTGTTATGCTTACCTACAAGTGATGTGTTTTGATGCAGTTGGCGGCTGATGGTATCTGAAGAGCGGTAGCCAGAAGTCGCTGCTTGCGGGTGGACTTTCTTGCGCTGTTCTGCTCTTTGTCTTCCGTGAACCTCCATCTAAACCTGTCCTTGCTTCAACCATTGGTGTAGGTAAAGAAGAAACGAGATATCCACTGGCAGTCTAGTTTCTCTCTCATGATTTAAACTCATAACGCTTGATTTCTTTTGTTAACAAGTGATGGCGGGTGCATTAACGTGGGTGATGGAACTCGGTACATGGGTTCCAAGAAGATATTTCCGCTGGAGTCGTGTCCTTTATGTCTTTCATTATGACCGGAGGATACATACATGGCATCATGCGCAGCCTTCACTAAGCACCAGCCTGCAGCATCATTTTGATTTGCAGCTATAATTGGACCTCTGCGTTTTGTTTGTGTTCTGATCTTAAACAGCTTGATACTTGTTTTGTTTGAATGGATTTAGTGGCCCATAATCCACTAAAACTACCTAATGTTTACCTTTCTTATTTCTTCTTTCTTTCTGATGATTTAGTGGCAATATCCAAATTCAAATAGCTTTCTTTACCTCATCACAATTTATTTTAAGAAAATCCTGAGTTCACAAAAAGTACTCGCAAAAACCAAATTTAAAATCACAAAAGTTCAACTCCTTTATTTTGTTTTGCAGACAGCTTGATTTACACAAGCGTCACTCTTTCTAGTCATTCTCTCCTCCCAGATACACAAGAACCACCTGCCATTGTTAAGTTCTTGGAGGCGACTTTGTTAGAGCTGTGCCTGAAGTCACCTACAAGTTCTTGTGGTTCTACGAGTTGGAAACATATCTTCGCTTGATCATTATAATTGTCAATTACAGACCATATTTTTTTGGATTTGATATGCCACTAAGAGTGTATACGAGAAAAGAGCATAGGAAGGAGCGAAAGGAGCGAAGGGATACGGAACGACTTCGAGGACGTTCGGGCTTGCGGTGAGGACGTCGAAGAAGAAGGTTAAGAGTGCACGGCTGCTTATTGGCTTGAATATAAATAAGAAGACCAAAGTAAAGAAAGTTAGTTAGGATTTGCGCTGCAGCGGCCTATTCTTGTGTGTAATCAAACAGAGACTTGGCTCGACTCTCGACTCGTGAGAGATCAAGACAGTGGCGTGGCTTCTTAGCACAACGAAATTACGTTACATTTATTTCCTTATTCTTCAAATTGGTGCGGTCGCAAGTGAGCGTTCTGGATCGATAACAATCGCGAATCGAAGAGGAAGGATTCATGAAGAAATTACAGACGAGATCTAACAGTAGAGAAGAACAGTGTCGTTGGAATCACTGGCCCAGACGCTCGAGACTCACTTCGGTCGACGCTCACATTTGAGCTCGCACCAATGCAGCTTCGCGACTCGATTCGAGCTCTAGAAAAGACAAAATCGTATGACAGAGGATCGAAGACACTGAGAGAAAATCGATCGACTCGATATGAGCGGAACTGCTAGTCGAAGATGACACTCCAATTTTTGAAGCTCTGCGATCTGATCGCTAAGAAGAGTTTCCGAAGAGTGTGACGATCGCGGAGCCAAATCTCCTCCGTAACTCGTCATCCCAATCATCAGGTACATCACTCTAACTCGGATACCTGGCCGTAGTTCTAGCGTTGGAGGACTACAACGGATAGGTTTCATATGACTGAGATAGAGATGTTTGTTGAAACGTTGGTGAACTACCTGCTCTCTCTCGGTGAGATGCGTATGGGTGCCGTTCGCGTTAGCAGAACGTTACTTTTCGATAGGGTTATGATGAGGCGAAGGAAGTTGGAGATGCTGTCTGTGAGTCAATGCGCAGTGATGTGCAGAGCGCTGGTTTACAGTGAACTCACAGGCATACCTCTCGTGAGCTGCGACATGCATTTTAAAGACTCGTTTGCTAGCCACGGTCTTCAGCACGGGAAAATTGCGTGATCGAGTCACCATTTTTCTGCTGTGAACAAACGGCGGAAATTGCCCAATACATTCACATGTTGAGGCTCTGCTCAACCCAGGCTTACGGGCACTTGCACAGCATAAACAACTGGAGGCGGATATTCACGAATGGCCTGACACTCCAGAGATGAGGAAGTGCGTCAACATCGCAGTTAATCACTATAGACTTACAGAGATGATTGCTACAGCATATCAAATGGAGGATAGTGTTTTGTATAAAATGGTATGTAGAGAGAAAATCAGGAGGGAGAATAGGAGGAAGACAAACCCTTATCAAACCGTTGAGTCAAGCATCACGGTACACAGAGTGGCAAATTAAGCAACAGCAGTGAATGGCATCGGAGTACGCAGGACAAAGGAGGGAGTAACAAAATTACAACGTCATCAACTGCGGTTAACTGATAGCCAAATCACAGAGAGAAGAGGCTGGGGATCTGTTTTACTTGCGATGAGAAATGGTCACGTCAACATTGGTGTCCACAACAAACACTTGCAAGTATTAACGCGTAGTTAATTGGAGTTGAGATGGAAATTGTAGACCAATCTCTGGTGGAGGTTGAGGATGAAACAGAGAGTTCAGAGTCAGCTTTAATGGCTCTATCCTTAAACTCCTTCTGGGGAATCTCTTCACAACGACGACGAAGATCAATGGAGAGATCAACAAGAACAGTGTGGTAGTTATGCTGGATAGCGGCGCGCAACCCACAATTTCATCTCCCCCATCTGGCGTGAAGCAATGTAGACTCCCTACGACGAGGATAACAAATTGAAGTGCTTTTGGGTACAGGAATTTCAGTTCAAGGGCCTGCGGATCTGTAAAAACGTCAGGGTGGTGTACCAATGATGTCTTTTCAAGCAGAGAGTTCGTGGTGTTGGAATTGGGGAACGCAGATATCATTTTGGAGTGCAGTGGCTTCGAACCTTAGGGGTATGTACAATGGATTGGAAGAAGAATGAATGGTCATTCATGTATGAGGAAAACCAGTAATTCTGAAAGGAGATCAGCATTACAATGGACCGAAGGTGTCCCTAAAAACACTGTCTACAGAGGTGGTAGTTCAGAGGAGAGGCTATGAGATGGAATTAAAGAGTTTGGAAAGCAAGAGTGAGCAGAGGGAGGTTATTCCAACACTGATGACAGAGACGCTGAGAAGTTTGAGACCGTATTTCAGAAACCATCTGGGTTGCCACCCATACGAGGTAGAGAAACACGCAATTGTGCTACAAGACAAGACCAAATAATCAGTGTGCGGCCATATAGATACCCGCACACACATAAAGAAGTCATGGAGAAGCTCGTTCGGGAAATGCTAGAGAAGGATTGATAAGACCAAGCCACAGTCAATTTTCCAGTCCAGTTCTGCTTGTCAAGAAGAAGGACAATTAACATCGATTCTGTGTCGATTACAGAGCATTGAATCGTGCTACCATTCAAAGACAAATATCCGATTCGATGATCGACCAACTATTGATGAATTACATGGAGCGACCTTGTTTACAAAGCTGGATTTACGATCAGGGTATCATCAAATAAGGATGCGAGAGGAGGACATGCTAAGACCGCAATTCAGGACACATGACAGCCATTTGAATTTCTTAGTAATGCCTTTTGGACTTACAAATGCGCCAACGAGATTTCAAGCTCTTATGAATGAAGTATTCAGGGAATTTTTTGAGGAAATTCGTCCTGGTGTTCTCGATGACATACTCATCTACAGCAACAACTTAAGATCATGTGACACACGTGGAGAGGGTATTGAAGGTGTTCGGAGCCAAAGGTTTATTTGCTAACCGCAAAAAATGTTCCTTTGCTCAGACCGTGTTGAGTATCTGGTCATATCATTAGCAAAAAAGGGGTTTCTACGGATGAAAAGAAGATCGAGCAGTGCAGAAGTGGCGACTCCAAGGTCTGTGAAAGAGTTGAGAGGATTCTGGGACTAACTGCGGTACTATAGAAGATTTGTTCAGAATTACGGTTCTATCGCCAAACCACTTACTGAGTTACTCAAGAAAGATCAGTTTCTGTGGAATGAGACGAGTCAGACAGCATTTGAAAGATTAAAGAAGGCCATGGTCACGGCTCCGGTATTAGCTCTTCCTGATTTTACTCAGTTATTTGTTGTGGAGTCTGATGCTTCGGGTTTTGGATTGGAGCAGTGTTAATGCCAGGCCATCATCCGATTGCATTCTTCAGTCATGGGTTGACCCATAGAGAACAGTTGAAACCCATTTATGAGAGGGAGCTCATGGCAATTGTGATGTCAATACAGAAGTGGAGACATTACCTGTTAGGAAGACGTTTTTTGGTTAGAACGACCAACAGAGCCTGAAGTACTTTTGGAACAGAGAGAGATTACATTGGATTATCAACGTTGGTTAACAAGGATATTGGTGCTATGAGTTTGATATTGAGTACAAAGTGGCAGTGAGAACAAGTAGCCGATCGGTCATCTCGTATTGATCACTCGATTATGGAGGAAGCAGGATTGACGTTGTGGCGTTAACAGTTCCAGTTACTTTGCAATAGCAAGACCTTTACAGAGAGATTGATGATAATGAAGAGATTCAAGCCATGATCGGCAAGTTATCAACAGGGGCAACTGTCAAACAAGGGTTTTTTCTATTGGTCAATGGACGATTGTTCTACAAAAACAAGCTGGTCATTCAGCAACATCACGTCAGATTCCACTGATACTACAGGAATACCATGATTCGGTAATCGGGGGTCATGCAGGAGTACTAAGGACATTGCCAAAGAGTAAAGGCCGTGTTCTACTGGTCGAAGATGCGAAAAAGAATTCAAGAGTATGTCGCTGCTTGTCCTGTGTGCCAAACACACAAGTATTCTACATTGTCTCCGGCAGACTACTACAACCAATTGATTTACCGGTTCGAATTTGGAGGATTATAGCGATGGACTTTGTGGAAGGTTTACCATTATCTCAGGGTGCAAATGTTATATGGTAGTGGTGGACAGGTGAGCAGTATGTCATTTTATCACGTTAAAACATTCCTTTCAACGGCAGTGGAGGTGGCTCAGAAGTTTGTTAAAGAAGTGGTTAGACTTCATGGTTCCCTAAATCCATAATCTCGGATCGTGATAAGATCTTTTTGAGAAAATTTTGGAGGAATGCTTTCGAGTTCAGGCACACGACTGCGGTTTTCTACGGCTTTCACCCGCAATCTGATGGGCAGACTAAGGTGCTAAATCGATGCTTGGAGACATATTTGCGTTGCTCGCTTCTACACACCCCAAAGAGTTGGTCAATGTACTTAGCTTGGGCAGAACTCTGGTATAATACAGCTTATCATACAGCATTGAAATGTACCCCTTTTAAGCTGGTTTATGGTCGCGACCCTCCTACATTACTGCTTATGAAGAGGGATCCACGCAAAATTATGAAGTTGACGTGATGCTGAAGGAAAGGAGCTGATCTATCTTCTATTAAGGAGAATTTGCTGCGTGCCCAATCATTAATGAAGAGTAATGCCGATAAACATAGAAGAGACTTGGAGTTTCAGGTTGGCCAGAGGTGTATTTGAAATTAAGGCCTTATCGGCAACATTCGGTGAGTCGTCGATTGTTTCAAAAGTTGGCTGCTCGATATTATGGTCCATTTGAAGTGTTAGCGCGGATTGGGAAAGTAGCATACAGATTAGCACTACCGGAGAGTTTGAAGATTCACCCATTTTCCACATTTCTCAGTTAAAACCTGTGGTGGGAGATTCGGTCGAAGTTATATCCTTACCACCAACACTGTCAGGTTCGGATGAATTGTTGATCGAAACCGGAAGTCATCTTGGACAAACGCTACAATGAGCAAGGTTATTTGGAATTGCTGGTAAAGTGGAAAACATCTTCCGGATCACGAGTCATCCTGGTTGCAAGTGGGTGAACTGAAACAACAGTTTCCTGCATTTCACTTGAGGACAAGCTGATCTTGGCGACGGGGGTATTGATATGCGCACTAAGAGTGTATACGAGAAAGAAGTATAGGAAGGAGGAGAGGAGAGAAGGGATACGGAACTGAGAGGACGTTGGGCTTGCGGTGGACGTCGAAGAAGAAGGTTAAGAGTGCACGGCTTGTTATCGGGCTTGAATATAAATAAGAAGACCGCAGAGTTAAAGAAAGTTAGTTAGGATTTGGCTGAGGCCTATTCTTGTGTAATTCAAACAGAGACTGGCTTGACTCTCGACTCGTGAGAGATCAAGAGTGGGTGGTTGGGTGGTTTAGCAACGAAATTACGTTTACCATTCTATCAGGATTATACTTGGTTGGTCCTTTGTATAATGAACATATCTTCGTTGATCATTATAATTGTCATTACAGACCATTATTTTTTTGGATTATACTTGGTTGGTCCTTTTTGATTAACGATCCAATAAACGTCCACGTCTCATATAAGACTTCGGATGAACCTTTGTATAGTGGTGGGACGGGAACAAATAAATTTAGCTTTCACGCACTCTCTTGTGGTCATTGGATGGACGAAGATGAACACTATATGTTTGGACGAAGCTTTTGCTGTGAGACTAAAAAAGTTGCTTTAGACTCTCCTTGTTGGATTGGTTGATAAGGTTACTGGTAGATCGAAAAACACCATAGAGATGATGGATTACAATCCTTCTAAATTGTTACTTGAATGATGAGATTAGGGATAGACCTGCTGCAAAGAATCCAAAGAATTCATTGATAAGGTGTGTGGACTGAATGGTCACACAAAAGTTGTGTAGTGCATTTGATATTCCTTTTTAATTTTCCAGATATTACATATTAAAGTACTCAAAGGATTTTGTTGGATATGACACAACAACAAAATGATCTAAACTTAGAACAGCTTTTTAATAAAAAAAGATTAGATAATTGTTGTCAGAATAGAATGCAAATTTATAAAGAAGAGAAACAAGTTTTGGAACATCTTACAAGGCTGTTTTAGAACAAACAAAAGCAGTAAACAACTTTAAACATAAAGAAATGGTTTCTCTTCTTGCTTCGAGGAGTTTGATAATCGATTAACAACATTAGTGTCTCCCTTTCTTGATAATATTTTTCAACAATAAGTTTCCTTGTGTGAGTCTCCTCAACTTATGATGCAAATCTTTGTGGTAATGGCTTAGAACAAATATATTCCCTATTATAGTCTTCATCTGAAGCCAAGGCTCCATTGGATACTCACCATTCTGTCTATAGAGGTTACAAGTTGAGCCCACCAGCTTAGAGCATAATCATAAAACTCTGTTGCAACAATCTTCGCTCTTTTTTTTTTCTCTGTATAATATTGACAATCAAAAATCAAACTTAATCTTCTTTTCCCACTCCAAATAAGCATATAGATCATTCTTCCACGGAGTTGTGGAATTTGAGCTTAAGACTTCCAAAGTTGTCTAAGTCTTCGAAAGTTGTCTAAGCCTTCTCCTGCACGTCTACTCCTTCTCTGGTTACTATGAGATGATATATCACTATTTTCATAGTAACTACCAATGGCTTCATCTTGGATGATCCTTCGTGTCCTTTGCCTTTCCTTAGATCTCTCTTGTGTTTTATCCTTTGTTTTGCACTATCAGATTCTAACCATGCTGCCTGCTTTATGAGAGTTTCAAGTTTATCATGTGGGGAATATTTTCACAAATTTGTTGCCCTTGTAATTCTTTGCTTGTGTCACGTTTTCTGGATAGTTCGCTGATTTGAGAGTTGACCTACTCAATTGACTCATGTTTCCCTATATGTTTTGAAACTTAGTTACAAAAAAATTCTCTTCTTAAGCTTTGCACCTTAGTCGTTCCTTCAAATTACTCTATAGAAGTTTCCATGCTTCTTTGGCTGTCTCACACCCTTGAATCACCTTAAAGTGTTTCTTGGTAAAATTCGCAGGTATCGTAGAAAGTGCTCTTGAATTGAAATTTTCAAGTTTCATATCAGTTTCTGTCTATTCTTCTTTCGCTTTGCTGGATTCAGCCCCCGACTCATCCTTGACTTTTGGCTCAGTCCATCCTGACACAATTGACTTCCATATCATGGCATCAATTTTTTGGCATCGATTTCTGAATGATCGACCTAATCCTTAATTTACATATCACATAGTTTGATGCTTCCAGGATCACCCTTGCTTTTGATACTTGTTCATAGTAGTTCTCTATTTATATACCATGGATTTTACCACTTTTAGGCCATGGTATTGTGCTTTTTAGATACCATTATATGTGTTTAGAGTCTATTTAGAGTGTTTTCAGGTCTAGGTACGTTTTGGAGTGGAGATTATGGAGCATTTTAAAGCTTAATGATGAAGAAACTCGTAGCTGCCAAAGAATCAGAAGGGAAAGTCAAGATTTGAGATGAATTTCGATCGACAACACTCTATAGGTATCGATCGACATGGACATGAAGGATTAGGCCGACTTGTTCGTGAACGACGTGAAGACCATAAGTCCCACATAATTACAAGACTACCCCTGACCGACTTTATACTTAATATTTATGTGGTTTGCCATTGTTTGGGCAGCACACCACATTTTACCATACACAAACAATTCCATGATACTTAGAAGTTTTTAGTAGTTTTGGAGAGAAGATCAAGACTCTTTCGGAGATTTGTATTGGACCTCTATTGTTTTCTTACCCTATTCTATACATTCTATTCAGATATCTATTATGCTTTGTTTGCTTATGTCTGAGTAGTCGTCTTTGTTAGAGGTAGGGTTTATTAGGGATTATATGTATTTATAATTATATAACTGCTAGGATAAACCATAATGAATCTTCATCAGAATTGAACTCAATGCTTGTGTTCTAGAGTAGCTAACTAACACCATGAACTTAGGATATAGATAAATACGACGGTAGGGATCTATACCTAATAATAGTTTTGTTGAGCTAGGTTGTTAGACGCAAGTCAAAAGCTTGTTTTGATTAACTTAGTGAACATATCGATCATGACGATAATGTTTGTATAAGGTAGTATTGATCGACACTCTTGCCATAATATCGATTGACACTCCTTCTTTGCTCGCAGGTCTAAAAGCTGGACAAGAGACTTAGTCATCTGATTAGACTCGCAACAATAGCTTGATCTCTTGCTTTATTATTCAAGTTCTAGGACAATTTACCACATATTCTTAGCATCTATATAACAATATTGTAACCTGAAATCCTAGATCTAGCTATTTATTCTCATAAGTTTACAAACCAACTCTCAATTGATTTCTACTGTTCAGTGCTTTACAATTACTTCCCTAGCTTAATCTTTATATTTATAAATCTATTATGTGCCTACACTACCTATGGATTTGATCCCTAAGTACTATAACTGATCTACTTATTTGAGAGAGTAAAGTTTATCCAATTGATTAATTGAGTGATATAAAATTGGCACCGTTTCCGGGTAGCACTGGATTTACTATTATATTCAATATGTAGACTTTGTCTAGGTTTTTATTTTACTTTACTTACTAAATAAAAAAATTTCTTTGTCTTACAAGTGCATGCCCAATAATAATAGATGCAACAAGGAAAAATAGCTATTATTCTCCAGACCTTGCTTGTTATAGGAAGCCCATGAAATCGATCGACAACAACACTCTTCTGTCGATCGATACTACTTGTGAGCGAGCCAACGATCAACAACAATACTCCTTCGTCGATCGACACTAATTCGCGAGCAAGAAACATCGGTGGCAACTCTTGTACTAAAGAGAGATAGAACGAAGACCTGAATGACCAAGAAGGTCATCTGCATAATGCAGCAGATCAGAGACTTGATGTTCATGGGGCTGTAATCTCTGAACCAGAGGAAACTGCTGAACCTCTAGCTAAGGCTACTCGAACCAGAACGTTGGTTGACTACAACCATCTAATCAATACTACGCCAATAGATATGTTATTCGTCCCCCTACTTTCAAAAAGATGATTTAAGACTTGAAGCCTTCATTACTTTACACTCATGGGACATACACCTTATCATGGTCACCCACATGAGGATCCGATGAACGCCATCTTGAGAGGTTAGATGATTTAGTTTCTGATATCAAATCCAATGGAGTCCCTGAGGACTATCTGATATGTAAGCTCTTCAAGTACTCAATTTCGGGAGATGCTTCAAATTGGTTGAAGCAGTTACCATTAAGATCTCTTACATCTTGAGATGACATCAAGAACGCCTTTATGGCATAGTTGATAGGACTTGATATTTACCACTATTTTTCAATGATATCAGCCCTATTTAGAGTATATTCGATGTGTTTGGAGTATGTTTTTAGAGTATTTTTAGGTTCACGTACGTTCAGGAGAACTTTGGTGATTTTTGGAGCTTTTAGAGATGGCGAACTACGTAGATGCGTCAGATGTGTATCTATGGATGAGACCTTCCCACAGCGAGATTGATCTGATATTTTTTACAGAAGATAGATATTTGAGTTGGATTTCCAATTCAACCGGTTTGAGATCAATCAGAATCCCACAGCCAAAGTTATGCCCGTTTTATTGGAGAGTGGTCTGTCTGCCTCGCGACAGGAAGCTGGTCGAGAGATGAATGAGTGTTGATCGACGGTGCAGCCTTAGTCTCGATCTACGGTGATCCCATAAGACAGGGACGATTTGTTTCAAGACCAACTAAAGCCCATAAGCCACCACAAATTACCAGAATGCCCATGCATGACGTAAAGCCCTTATTTATGTTTTCCTATGCTATTGTTTAGGTAAAAGCAAGTTTTCTTTTATTCATTGTTCTACGGTAGGAGAGAAGGAAGGAAATCCTTCGGAGTCCTCCTGGAACTCCTTTGGTTTATATTATATATATTCTATCATCTATGATTTTTTGTGACGAAGATCATGCTTAGTAGATCTCTTTGTTAGGTTTAGGGTTTATTAATGGTATTGATGGATTAAGCCAAACAATAGAATTGCTTAGGATGATTATTAGATCCATCAATATAATTTTTTTTTATTGCTTGTGTTCTAGAGTATCTAACTAGAACCCTGATCATAGGATAGTTAGGTGCAAGCGAGAGCATGGTTACTACCATAATTAATCCTGTTGAGCTAGGTTGCTACAAACAAACGAGAGTTGATTTAGTTAATTTAGTGAACTTATCAAATTAGATCATAAACCTTGACTCAAGAGATCATCGATCGACGCAGGATCATTGCCATTGATCTACGGTCATTCCGTTTCAACAAGAAAGAGCTGAGACGTCAGATTTAGTCAATAGATTAGACTCGCAGTGAGAGCTAGTCATCTTTTACATTAATATCGAGTTCTATGATTAATACCCTTAGCTTCTATCCTCTATAATCCACTTTCCTGAAACCCTAGATCTAGCTATTTATTATTATTGTTTATTTACCACTCAATCAATTATCTGCTATAGTTTATTTACTGCTTATCAATATATTTGCCTAGCTTAGTCGCGACTGTATTGAGTTTATTGTTTGCCTATGCTCCATGTGGATTCGATCCCTAAATACTACAATTTGATCTCTCTTGGCAGAGTAATATGTAGGATTAATTTATAGAGTTTGCATTGAAATACATAAAAAACCTCATGTCAAATTTGGGTGCTGTTTCCAAGAAGTGATATTCGTCATAAGACTCAATTTGTTTGATTTAGTCTATGCATTTTTCTATCGTAGTTTACTTACATAAAAAAAATTCTTATATTTAGGTTCATCACATATTAGTATCAGGAAGCAATGAGGAGAGGATTTTTGGGTTCTTCAAAAAAAGGAACCTTCTGATTCGTGCACGATCCATAAGTCTACGAGGGCAGTCGACACCTCTCCAAGCAGTGATCGCTAGCAAAGAGAAACGAGCAACGATCGACACAATACTTCACCGTCGACCGATACTAACATCATGACATCGATCGACACCACACTTTGCATCGATCGCTACTACTTGCAGGAAGGACAGAGAATGTTGAACTGCTCATACTTGAACTGATGCGAATGGGATCTTACGAGATGAAGAAGGTCGCCTTCGCAATAGTACAAGACAATTGATTAATGCACATGGTGTTGTGATCCCTAATGTCATTGCTGTTGCTGAGATAAATGACTTCCAGATGAGCCGTGAATGGTATGATTGGGCTGCTCAAACTCTTTTTAGGGTTTGCCTTAAGAATATCCGAAGGAACACATCGAAGAACTTGTGGATCTAGTCTTAAGGAGCGAGCAGAACAAAGTGTCTGATACCACATGCTCTTACAAGATTTTCCCTATTCTATCTCTGGGAATGCATTTAGCTGATTTAAGTCGACTGAAACCACGATCTCTGACCCGCTGGGATAATATTGAAAGAGCATTTCTTTATGAATTTCTCGATGAAGCTGCATCAGCTCGAGAAAAAGAGATCAACGATAAGCAGGACAAGATCCTTGAAATTTGGAAAATAAAGAAAAGAAGACGAGGGTCCAGGAAATCTTCTCGAGTACGTTATAGCAAGGGGTGTTAAGCATCCATGGATCTGAGCCGAGCAGAGGAAAAGAAGCCGATGTTAGTGATCCAACTTCGGCTTCGATCAACACAAAGATCTCAACGTCGATCGACCCTAAGACCTCAGCATCGATCGAAACCAACCCCGGTATCGATCGACACCACTCGACATCCAGGAAAGACGAGTTATCTTCAAGACATTGCAGACTCGACACTACAGAGGACTGATGTATCAAGTTGTTATCATGCTCCAGATGTAGAAAGAAAAATCACCATCGGATATCTCTTGGAAGCCAAAGGATAAAGAACAATTTGGTGATTGTATTTGAGTAGGAAAGGCCACTATAGAGCTAGAAGAATGGTTTGAGGATATGCATCAGAACTTGGAGGCAGAAAGCTTGATGACGATCCGCACCACTTCGAGAATAGATCTGGAAACTTCACCAAAAACTAGCATCGATCTGCACGCCACCCTGACTGCATCGATCGACACTACTCAACTGATATCGATCGACACTTATTATTGGACGAACCAGGATACACAGTTGCGCTGGAAACAGTTGAGGAGAGAATGCACAACTCTGAGACCTCACACCTTGCTATCTCTGAACATCTATGACCACTTATCTGCATAGAAGAAGCTGTTGGTTTTCACAAAAGAGCAAAGATGGTACATGACCCTGTGAAGTTTTTGGTTCCCATTGCTGCTTTTGAGGTTAAATTCCTATGCCACCAGATGGGAAGTGTGCATATGGATCTCTTTGTTGAGGTATTTTATGATCTTCAGCATACAGTTGTTTCTCAGAGAGTATTGAAGTATGAAGGTGACATTGACCAAGGACCATTGGTCACAACATCGATTGATACCATCATCGTGAGTCGATCGACACCACCATTCGGAACATCGATCGACATCAACACTAGAGCATCGATCGACACTCATCACGGATCAGAGAAAACTGAGTTTTGAAGTCTTTCGTAATCTTTTTGATGGAGGCACCACGAAATCAGACAAGTCTTGGGGAAATAAGAGGAGGAATTGGAAGAAGAGAAAAAGGATCAAGGAAGGTCCTAGTTATCATTGATTCCTGTTGGGGTCAAAATCGGTCACGACAAAATCAATGCTAGAAAAATCTAGAGAAAATTTTCTTATCTAAAAAGAAGTATACAATCCATGACAAAAGCTTTGTTTAATTTAAAAGAAAGAAGTTATACGACAATTTCTCGGATAGGATGGTCCGATCCAAACAAAGGACTGTTGGGGGTCAACAACGGATCATCATGAAATCAACATCTAAAATTGGTGTTTCTGTATGAAAGCTTTCTCCGACACCAATCTAGAAAAAATTTTCCAACCAAAGGAATCGAGAGAAATAGAAGCAGCGAAACCGAACAAGCAGTTCAACTCGCTAAAACAGGCAAGTTGGACCGAGCAAGCAGTCCAACTCGCCCGTTAGGCGAGTTGGACCGAACATAAACCATACCTTATGCGTTTGTTGAACCTCGGCGGATATACCCTTTTTTTTCTTGGTTTGAGTTATCGTTTGGAGTTTACAATAAAAACCGCAAAGACTCATTTTTCCAAATGAAGTTCATGGTTATCCGTATAAACGACAACGGTTAACTCAAACCATAGCTGTCTAAACTATACGAGAAGTGGGAAATTCCTAGCTAAAGCGATGTCGTATCACTAAATATTCTTTCAAAAAAATCATAAAAAACATTAAAGTTTGAAATACAGCCCAAAGAGGCCCTAGAACGCGGCTAAAGAACCACTTGCGATTTCATACAAAATTGGAGCCCAACAATGTTTTGATGGCGTATCTTTACTCACAGAAGAAGATAAATCTCGCGAAATCGGAAGATAAATGTCAAGTTTCCAAGATAATGATGAAGATCGAGATAAAAAGGAATATTTCCGCGAAGCGATAAACTTGACCTAGGGGCAAAAAAGGAAGGGGAACCGACCAAGAAGGCATATATAATGGGAGCTAAAGCTAAAGGTGCAGGGATCCAAGATATAGACCTATACAAAATTATGTTAGCTTATAGAACTTAGAACTTAGGTGCTAGAACAACACAAGTTATACTCAGGCGTTTCTTCATCTTTGTTCGACGATTTTGATTTTTTTTTTGACTCTACAACTCATTGCACTTAGAAACCCTAAGCTTTATTCTCGACAATCTTGGTTTCTATGACTGGCACTCGATTACCAGACGAACTTGCTCCGACAGTTCGATCTCTGGCCCGTCTTTTAATTGAATTACGTTCGCTTGATCCTTCGGAAGGGGTACGTAGGCAACCTTTCATAAGGTTCAGTACAAAATCAATCAAAACCTTTTCTCATATATTTTACTTCTTTTGTTATCGAGCTGCGACTCAACTAGGTGTAAGGTTTTTGGTTGCTAGAATTAGGTAACTCGATAACAGCTCTTGCGGACGAAGCTTTGAAAATTCTTTGTAATGATTGTAAACACTCTTACGCGGCATTCGAAATAAGATCTATTTTTTTCTATAGATCCATTTTTTCATCTTTTCATACTTTTCCGCGTTAATTCAATTACTTTTTGGTTCCCACAATTCCCCACTTCTCAAATGGTGTTAGGAAATATAAAGTGTGCAGGCAGATGCTTCTTAAAGCCATTTGCAAAAGCTTCGAGCACTCCTTTTTCTGAGATGATAGACAAAGTAGAAGAGTCTATGGAGGCTTTCAAAAAAGGGTCATGAAGGTGAAGATATTGGATATTGGGGAATTGTTTTGGAGCAAGTCCCCCAATCTCATAATTGAATCAAAACTCTAAAACGTCAAGCTAAAGACTAATAAACAAACGCTGAGTGGGAGGCAACCCACTGTTTAGTAAGTTTTTAATTAGTTTTTGATTATATTAGTCTTTTTTTTATTTTATTATATCATTGCAAGGTTTTATGAGGAAGATCAGTCTTCACACGAGCACTTGATCACACTGTCGATCTGACTCGTGAGAACCTAGTATGGACCAGCTCCGGCTACTGTCTGCTGTGATCTATCGACTGCGGTCCACAGTCGGCAGAGCATGTGTATCATATCTTTTCTGATTAAATTTGGGATCATATGAATTATTTTCTTTACCACATCTCTAGAGCTGTATCATGCACTGGTAATAGTGCCTGTCTAGGTTCCTGGGGGAGAGTTACTGATGATTCAGTGTTCTATTCTCGAGTTTAATATTCGTATACACTATTCTAGCAAAATAAAAGAAAGTAATCAGAACACTTACAGATGTACCATCGATCGATGTGAAGAAACAACATCGAACGACCATGGAACATGACCATCGGTCAACTAATCAATATCGTGACAGTCGATTGATACTCTTTACAGAGTCTGGTATGCGAGTTTCTCTCTAAGCTATTTACTTATGATTGGTTTTCCTAACCAATTCGGGACGGATTACACCTAGAGACAAGTGTAATTTAAGTCTGGAGAGGTTCGTTGATGTTATTTGATTTGTTTTAGAGTCTTAATTTACTATATATATAATATATTAAATATCATTATATATATATATATAAAAGTTTTTCAAAAAAGTTGTATGTCAAAACAAGACTATGATGAAGATTTATTATCGATTAACCACATTTAGCACCATTCTTAGAAGGTTGTGTTGCAGCAAGATTACTCAGAGAACCAAAGTGGATCATCATGCCGCTATATCACACTTGCTTAGAAAGGTTTTAGGAACCGAAAGCTGATTCCAACACTAATCTGACATTTATTGCTTGCTTTGGGGCTTGGTGTACACTATATCGGATTCCTTCTGCAAAGTTTGGTTAGGATAGAGTCATTGCACCTCTGTTCCCTTCCTCTCTTCTCTCTCTCTCTCTCTCTCTCTCTCTCTCTCTGCTCTCTGCTCTCTCTCGGCTCTCCTCTCTCTCCTCTCTCTCTCTCTCTCTCTCTGCTCTCTCTCATCTCTCTCTCTCCCTCTCTCTCTCTCAGCATCTACCTAAAAGCTTTAAAGATTGATATAATTTCCCCGAGATGCATATGGGTAAGGTACATTTCTGATGACCCCAGACTATTCTAATTCGAAGTAAGGATCACATATTGTTGGAAGAGAGGGGTAGGTTACATTACCGATGATACCACACTATTCACGCTACACTTTCCCAAAATCAAAAGAGAAAAGAAAAAGGAAAAGAAAAGAAGAATAAAATCGAAAGAAGATGGCATATTGTTTGTGATAAAAAATATTGATCATTGGATTTGAGATCTAAAAACGATTCAGAGAAAAGAGAAAGAGGGAAGAAAAGGATAAGAGAAGACTTTGTGCCTGGTTGTCTAGAATTGCAGGAGTATGAGTTTATGTGTCCTTTGATCGATATTCCCAGGGTATAGCCTGCACTTTATTTTATGCAAAGAAAATGAAATCAGTAGAGAGGTGTGTTAGACTAGTATTTGCTAAGTTGTTGGTAGAATGAATTTGGTAGCTATACTAGGATAGGGTATATAAAGTTTATATGTGATTGACTTGATAGGATGTGGTTGCAACAAATTAGGGTGAAAGTTATACATAGACATTATGTGAGTCCTCGCTTTTCAAACCTCTTTCACCAAGTTGCCTTGTTTGCTTGAGGACAAGAAAAATGTTAAGTATTGCGGAGTTGATATGGCCTGATATTTACCACTATTTTGCCATGATATCAGCCCTATTTAAAGTATATTATATGTATTTGGAGTATGTTTTAGAGTATTTTCATGTTTCATGTATGCTCTGGAGAACTTTGATTATTCTGGAGTTTTTATAGATGTAGACTGCGCAGATGCATCAGATGTTTTTCTATGTATGAACACCTTCCAAGGGTGAGATTGAGCTGATATTTGGACAGACGGTAGATCTTTGAATTATATTTCCAATGCCTTCGGTTTGAGGTCAATCAGGATCCGACAGCAAACATTAGGCTTTGTTTTACTGGAGAGTGGTATGTCTGCCTCGCGAGAGGAAGCCTGTCGAGAGATGAATGAGTGCCGATCAATGGTGCAGCCTTAGTGTCGATCGAAGGTGATCCCAAAAGACAGGCCCAACTTCATTCAAGACCGACTAAAGCCCAGAAGCCAACACAAATTACCAGAATGCCCCTGCCAAGACTTAAAACCCTATTCATGTGTGTTTTATGCCATTGTTTAGGCAAAAAAAAACTTTCTTTTTATTCATTTTTTTAGGGTTAGGAGAGAAGGGGAGGAACGCCTTAAGATTCCTCCTGGAACTCCTTTGGTTTTATATTATATTTATTATATTCATCTATGATTTCTGTGACAAAGATCATGTCTGAGTAGATATCTTGTTAGGTTTAGGGTTTAGTAATGATATTGATGGATTAACCAAATAATAGAAATTGCTAGGGTGATTATTAGATCTATCAATAGAATTGTGTTTATTGCTTGTGTTCTAGAGTATCTAACTAGAACCCTGATCATAGGATAGTTAGGCGCAAGCGAGAGCATGGTCTACTACTAGAATTAATCCTGTTGAGCTAGGATGCTAGAAACAAATAAGAGTTGATTTAGTTAATTTGGTGAACTTATCGAATTAGGTCGTAAAGCTTGACTCAAGAGACCATCGATTGACGCCGGATCATTGCCGTCGATTGATGGTCATTCCGTGTCAACAAGAGAGAGCTGAGACATCAGACTTAGTCAATAGATTAGACTCACAGTGAGAGCTGGTCGTCTTTTACATTAGATATCGAGTTCTATGATTATTACCCTTAGCTTCTATACTCTATAATCCACTTGCCCGAAACACTAGATCTAGCTATTTATTATTATTGTTTACTTACCAATCAATCAGTTTTCTGCTATAGTGTATCTACTGCTCATTAATCTATTTGCCTAGCTTAATCGCGACTGTATTGAGTTTATTGTGTTCCCATGCTCCCTATGGATTCGATCGCTAAATACTACCAATTTGACCTCTCTAGACAAGAGTAGTTCGTAGAGTTAATTTGATAGAGTTTGCATTGAAATACATAAAAACCCTCATGTCAATAATTTCTTTGATGACTCGCGATCTGAAGACTTGAGGAAGAGAATTTTATATTCACACATGAGCCTGCAAAATCATTCAAGAGCTTATGGATCAGATACAAATCATATCAGAGAGATTGTGCAGTGATATACAATCGACTTTACAAATTTTAGGCAATGGTATAAGTCCTATTTAGAGTCTATTATATGGGTGTTTTAGAGTGTTTTCAGGTTCAGATATGTTTTGGAAAACTTTGGTGATTTTGGAGCCTTTTGAGATGCATAACTGTGCAGATGCGTCAGAAGTTTATCTATGGATCGAGTTCTTACCAAGTTTAGATTGAGCACATATTTTTAGAAATTATAGAAATTGATTTAGATTTCTAATGCCACTAGTTTGAGGTCAATCTGACAGTTAGATCTAAATTTATGCCCGTTTTACTGAAGAGTGGTACGTATGTCTCGCGAGAGGAAGCTGTCGGGGCAGAAGGAGTGTCGATTGACACTGAGGCCATAATTTTACCACCAATCGTCTATGATCCGACGTTTTGATAACATAACGAAAACATTCACAAAATGCGGCTCTATCCACCACCTATTGAATTCTTTCTTACTTGAAAATTTATGAAGCTTACGGAGACCCAAAACATTTTCCCAATCTTCTATAACCTGACTAGATTTTTCTATAGGTGGCTGCTCAACACACTTATCTGCATATTCGGTTTCCAGAGAGAGAGAGAGAGGAGAGAGAGAGAGGAGAGAAACCAACCATACAAGGTCGATATTGTTGTGGTTAATCAACAACAAGGTGGAGATCGATTGTGGAAAGGCAAAGCTTACGGAAATAAGATCCAGAGGCAAAGATAAAGTGTTGGAAAAGGGCTTTTAAGATTCCAGAGCACACGTTCAAAGTAATGGGGGTGGCCATGGAACAATCGCCCATATCAATCCATCGGGTTTGATCGGATTATTGAACCGGTTTTGCATTGGTTGCATCCAATCTCTTCCATCTCCCTTTTAATTACTTTCTCTTCATCTTATACTCTGTATTTTCATGAGCAACGGAGTGTTTGGGGTGTCGTAATTGGCTTGGCAAAGAGCCAAGGTCATGTTCGAGTGGAACCAACCACAAACCATTGTTCATGGCCGATTGGACGGATGGTCTGATGGGTCTTAACCATGAATCGGTTTGCCTTTGTTTTGGAAAGGGAAATTTCGTGAGTTATTGGGCTTGGATTGGCTATTCGGATATGGTCTTGAGTCAGTCCAAATAGATTGGATCATCCATGTATCGGTTACAAAAATGGTTTGATCGACTGTGATATGGATCAGTTGGACTGTGCGGTTTGTGTAAAGGCCAAAACGATAATGATGCACACAAAATGGCGAACCAAGGACCTTGGCCGGTTCATTTAAGAATTATAAGGCCATTTCCCGGAATTAAGTTGGGCTGTGTGATCCTTGATTCTAGTTGTGTGTACGGGTGGGATTCACGGGTGGTCTGGTGATGTTATATGTGGGTTCAGAGTATACTTAGATGTGTCCTAAGAATATGGATGATTTCATATGGTTCCTTTTCCGAAGAAAACAATATGCCGAAGGGTACGAGTACCCAAGGGTACAAGTTATCAAAGGGTACAAGTTTTCAAAGGTTGCAAGTTACCAAGAGGTACGAACGTGTCGTGATCCAAAAGGTACGGACGTGTCGTGATCCAAGAGGTACGAAAGTATCGTGATCCCAGGGATTCGAACGTCTTGGGACCAAGAGGTGCAAACAGGTCGGGACCGAGAGGTGCAAACGGTTTGGGTCCGAAAGGGTACAAATGGTTCGGGTCTGAAAGGGTATGAATGGTTTAGTACCGAGAGGGCATGGATTGATTATAACCGAAGATGTTTCTTGTTCAAGGAAAGCTGTGTATGATCTGATCATGGTTTAGAATGGACGGCCTGATCCATAGATGATGGATCAAGGTGTTGGATCTAACATGTTTAATGAATGCATCGGTTGATATAAACAAATCAGATCAGTTGTCTTGGATATAGTCCTTGGCCGATCAGGCAATATGAAGACCCATCAGTTCTAAGTTATGTGAGGATGGTTGGCTGATTAACTTAGGATCTAATGGGCATTGACAGTCCATAGGACGGACAAAAAGGTTATAGGATGGTGTATGTGCTGGCAAAGGCCAGATGCATATCCTTAACCAATGAAGACTTCTCGAAAGGTCACTGAGTCAATGGAGATGGTTGGTTTAATGACTAAGTAACCAAAGGGAGTTGTTTTATGCAAGAACAAAGATAAGGATCTTAAGTAAGATCATTGGGTGATCGTGTTCCAATAGACAAGTGTGTGTAGTTCGGATCAATGGAGGACCGATGAGCTCCTAAACTTTGTGGATGTGACTAAGGAATAGAAAATACTTGGATAGATTAGTATCTTGCTAGGATGCTGGTAGAATGGTTTAGGGGAATGGAACCTCGGATCAGTATGATTTGGTTTGGGTTTAGGTTCGACCTTTAAGCTAGTTGGTAGTTGATCTAACTAACCAAGGCTGAGGCGATTCTGCCGGACAAGTATTTGATTGGTTTTAGACCAATGGTATATAGAAAATATTTTGCTGTGTATAAGTTGAAAGGATCTAAGCTAGTGAATGACTAAGGTAGTCTTTAGCTAAGGTCTAAGATGGCCCTCGCCTTTAGGCGAAATTATAAATAAGGGAAATATATTTAGAGGTTCATTCAGTTTATTGACCGAGCGACGTAGCACATCGATCGCGGCCTAGACGGTCGGATTGGGGTGTTATAAATTGGTATCAGAGCATGCTTGATCCTGTGAAGAACAATGCTCAAAGATGTTGAGTTCAAACCGAGATTTTTCTGAAAAACTAAGTTGATTCTAAGAACCTTAGTTAGGGTGAGCCGAGAGAGATTTGAGGTAAGTATGGTATTATGCTTGAGAATGGGGAAGTTCCAAGGTGAACCAACTTAGCCAAGATACAGTCTCCGAGGGCAAGAGCCTTATACTAGAAGCATTCGTAGAAGTTTGACACTTTGGGGAGTGGTATGGGATGTTTTTCAAATGTGTGATGAAACCATATCCTACTTGTCCAAGTAAAGAATGGACGTGCAAGACTTGCTTTGAGAACGACCAGACCAATAAATGTGACATGGACCAGAGAGTGGTGCGTTTGAAAGAAATGATCGAGCACTCTACTGAGGATAAGTATCATTCCTTGGTGGCCATTCAAAAAAGTAAGCAATATGCGACATTAAATCTGGTACACGAGTGGATTTGTGATCGTATGGATCAACTAAGACTCAGTATAAATAACGGTAGTACTCCTTATATAGAGACGGATGGAATGGAAAAGTTCCAAGATGAATCCGACTAAGCAAAGAAGGAGGAAACTCGAGATGTTCATTTCAGTCAATGGAAGAACATGATGTTAGGTATCTTTGTATGATGGGGATCGAGGCATATTATAAATGCTCTTGCAAATGGTGAAAACATTCGCAAAGTAAGATGTTTTGGAGAACGGTATGGGACATTTTCCAAATGTGTGATCAAACCGAGATCCTACTCATATAGGGGCCCCAATGATCGGTGGTGTGGAAACACATGTGCTTTTCGACACCGGGGCTACACATAGTATTGTGAGTCTTGAGATGATCAGAAAGGGAATGTTCCAAATGAAAACGAAAGAGTCTGGCAGTATAGTGAATGCGGCTGGAGGCCAAGAGATTCATTCACTAGGACTGGTCGAGAAAGTTTCTGTGATAATTATGGCCATGAATAAACCTGCTGATCTGTAACAATTCTGGGCAGGAATAGACCTGTTGATCTGTGATAATTCTGGGCAGGAATAAACCTGCTGATCTGATAGTAGTTCCCCTAAAGAATCACGAGGTGATCATTGGTATGGACTGATTAAGAATTTATCGGGCCACCTTAGACTGCCACCGAGGGCGTGTATGGCTTAGGGACGGCTAATAAATGAACAAATTCCAGTGTAATAAAAAAGCGACTGCTGGAGTAGTGGTAGTTCGCAGTCCGTGCGGAAAGGATGTTGGAACGTGGATGTGAGGCGTATATAGCCACAATTTCCACTATGGAGGTCATTGGGGTTGGTAACCTGGACGAGATTCCGCTGGTCGAAGAGTTTAAGGACATGTTTCAGACACTTAAGGGCTTACCTTTCGACAGGTCTGATCCATTTACAATAGAAATAGAACCAGAGACGGCCCCGTTGTCCAAAAGGCTGTACCGCGTGGCTCCTGCAAAAATGGCCGAGCTAAAGAACGAATCAGAGGAATTTCATGAGATGGAAAAAATTCAGTAATACAATCGAGTCCAGAGAAGGACCAGGGTTGGCTTACGCGAATGAGTCCAAATGAGGCTTAGTCAGGTTGACTATGATCTGGAAATAATGACTGAATTCTATGATGGACGAAAGTCGGGAATAAGACGATTTAATCGGAAGGGATTAAAATCACAATGTGACCACGTCCAAAAGGATCCGGGTCGCAATACAACCAAGTTAAGGATTGACCTATGGTTGGGATGAGATGGTTGAGTCCCAGAGTAGACCAGAACGACAATATGATCAAGTCAAGTAGTAGACGAGGGTTGCAATTTGATCGAGTCCGTGAATGGACCAGGGTCAAATTATAAAACCAAGTCTAGTGATGGACAGAAGTCGGGAAGAAGGCGAATTAGTCTAATAGGACTAAGATCGCAAGATTGGCCAAGCTGGAAAAGGATGTGGTCGACTAAGGAATGCTTTGGTACGTTGTGGTTAGAATCCATAATGAATCGAAGGATCAGAACAATCTGTTAGGACTCGTGGTAATACGAGTAACCTAAAGATTGAAACGAGTCCATTAAGACTTGAATGGTACATTGAATGGCTTGAGGATTGGGATAACAACCAAAGACTCGAGTTTCCAGCAAGTGGCTTAAGGACGGGAATTGATATAGTTGTTGAATATGTGTTACGACTTAGTCATGAATTGCTCGGATTATGGAAATCACGATTATGTTCAAAATGACGAGTCAGAATACATGATCGAGGTTAGAATGAGAACATGATGTGATCTTAGGATTATATATGAAGTTCTAGATATGGAGAGCAATAAAATATCCATTGGATTAATATATATATGCTCCAACCCATTTTGGAGGTGTTAAAAGTCTGAAAATGGCCTAAAATACTTGCTTTATTTTCTGGTAAAAAAAAGTGATGAATTTTGAAGATGAAGAGTCAAAATGTGAAAGTTTTCCAACTTCTGATTAAGTCTTCTTTGTTTATTAGTTTTCTAGTTTCAAGGAGTGACTAGCCCTTTTGTATGCCAACCTTTCATGTACTCATTTCCTATTTATATAAATGTCATTTGATCAATGAAATAAAATAAGTTTTGAGTGATAATATTTGGAAACCTTTGAGAGAGATTCTCATGATTGTTCTTTCGGGAACTTTTGATCTTTGGTGAATTCCGAGATCAACCGGCTTATCAATTGAATTTCATCCTCATTTGTGGTGTCATTTTACCAACGGACGGGTGTTGTTTTAGTGTTTAAACAGTTCAAGTGTTGAGTTTAATATACTCACCTTGGTTCTGCACTAAACTTCATCCGAAGGTTCCACCGCAATCTTCTTGTTGGAACGTCGATAGTATCAGAAATTGGATTTAATATACCTCTTGTTGGATCTACACGAGCCTTAAAAGCTTAGGATTATCCATCACAACCTTCGAGTCTGGATTCGCGGGAGGGATTTTCATCATTTGGTATTAGAGCACACTTGAAGGTTCGATATTCATTTCTATTATCCATCATTCTCATATATCCATCATCTACAAAAAGAGTTTTTATTTTATTTTATTTTCTACAAATTTTCTGGATCATTTTGTAAACATGTGTTCAAGTTTTTCTTTCTTCGGAGAACAAGATTTGAGGACAAATCTTTGTGAAGAGGAGGAGATGATGTGATCTTGGGCTGATATATGAAGTTATGGACATGGAGAGCAATGAAATATTCCTTGGATATATTATATATATGGTCCAACCCATTTTGGAGGTGTTACAAGCCTGAAAATTGTCCAAAATACTTGTTTTATTTTCTGGTCAAAAAGAGTGACGAATTTTGAAGATGAATAGTCAATATGTGCAAGCTTTTCAACTTATGGTCAAGTCTTCTTTGTTTATTAGTTTTCTAGTTTGAAGGAGTGACTAGCCCTTTTGTATGCCAAACTTTCATGTACTCCTTTCTTATTATATAAAGGCCATTTGATCAATGAAATAAAATAAGTTTTGAGTGATAATATTTGGAAACCTGTGAGAGAGATTCTCATGTTTGTTCCTTCGGGAACTTTTGATCTTTGGTTAATTTCAAGATCAACTGGCTTATCAAGTGAATTCCATCCTCATTTGTGGTGCCATTCTACCAACCGACGGGTGTTGTTTTAGTGTTTAAACGGTTCAGGTGTTGAGTTTAATATACTCCTCATTGGTTCTGCACTAAACTTCATCCGGAGGTTCCACCGCCTATCTTCTTGTTGGATCGGTTTGCTAGCATCAGACATCAGGTTTTTAATATACCTTTTGTTGGGTCTACACGAGCCTTAGAAGCTTAGGATTATCAATCACCAACCTTCAGGTGCAGATTACAAGGAGGAATTTCATCAGAACCTGAGGAAGTTTTCTCTGAATATGGGACTGAGTACCAAACCGCAAAGGATGGTATAATCCTAGTCTGTGGAAGGATTAGCGTTCCTGATGATAGAAGACTGAAGGAGGAGATTATGAGCGAAGCTCATAAATCTAAATCTCGGCTCATCCTGGTACAACCAAGATGTACCAGAACCTCATGAAGTACTATCATTGGATTCGTATGAAGGATGATGTGGCAGAACAGGTGGATGATTGTTCCACTGTCAACTCGTCAAGGCCAAGCATTAGGTTCCGAGTGGAATTTTACAAACCTTGTCTATTCCGGAATGGGAGTGGAAAGATATCACAATGGATTTTGTGACTGGGATCACAACAACCATAAATAATAAAGATGCAATTTGTTTCGTGGTGGATCACCTGATCAAATCGACACACTTTCTGGCAATCAAGAAATCGGAGGGTGTTGATCGGATTGTACGCAATACATCGATGAGATTGTCCGACTACATGGTGTGTCGGCTAGCATTATATCAGATAGGGACTCAAGTGTACATCTCACTTCTGGAGATCTTTTCAAAAGGCTCAAAGAAATAGGTTAAGCATGATCACCGCCTATTACCCACAGACAAAGGGATAATCCAAACGAACAATCCAGACATTGGAGGATATGTTGTGAGCAAGTGTATGTTGTGAGCAAGTGTCTTAGAGTGGGGTGAATCTTAGGAAAGACATTTAGATTAGACTATGGTTGGGAGTACATTTATTGATGAAAAAATTGGTTCTGATTCGAGGACGAATCCATTTCAAGTAGGGGAGACTTGTCACATCCCCAGACCTGGATAAGGTCATCAGGATAGACCATGGTTCGAGGAAACGAATCATTCAGGTCATACGACCTAAAGGCAAGTGTTCATGGTCATTATGGAAGGTTACACACGTTGGAAGGCTAATACTTAAACTAACATATATGGAAACAAGTATAAGGGAGCTAGACGAGTGATATGGCAGTTGGGCGATGTAGACAGGTAGGTCGATCAGCTAGACGCAGTGTGGTCAAGCTCAGTCTACCTCACTCAAACTTATGTCAGCTCAACTATCTGGATAACTAGCTCACTCATCTTCACTAGCTGGGGGTCAGATCATCTCAGCTTGGAGGAGTGTTCAGATCTTGGGCAGTTGGACCAGTCCAGGCTGGTGTCCGGTTAGCCGGTTGGGCCATGTGTTCCGACCATTGGGCTGATGGCCTAGGGAGTTCATGGAATCGGTCCATGAGCTAGGGATTAGGTCTAGGCCCATTTATGATCTGTTAAGGGAAAGTTGTAGGCAAATGGATGGGAGTGGTAGCAGTTATGGCCGAAAGGATGCAATGGCCCACTCGCCCACAAGAGGGGTGTCTCCTTGGCCAAGGTAGTTACCCACGCCTTCTTCTATAAATATATGACCCTGGGCACGAAAATGGATAGCATTTTCGTAAGAAAAAATCAGAGAGAAAGGCAAGAGAGAGAGAGAAATAAAGAAAGCGAGAGAGAAATCGACCATGCAAGGTTGATATTGTTGTGATTAATCAACAACAAGGTGTAGATCGATTGTGGAAAGGCAAGCCCGACTAGAATAAGATCCATAGGCAAAGGAAAGTGTTGGAAAAGGGCTTTAAGAGTCCAGAGCACACGTTCAAGGTAATGGGGTGGCCATGGAACCATCGCCCATATCAATCAATTAGCTTGATCAGATTGTTGGGCCGGTTTTGCATTGGTTGCATCCAATCTCTTCCCTCTCTGTTTTAATTGCTTTCTCTTCATCTTCTACTTTGTATCTGTGTGAGGAATGTTGTGTTTTTTTTTCAGAATTGGCTTGGCAAAGATCCAAGGCTATGTCCGAGTGGAACAACCAAACCATGGTTCATGGCGATTGGCGATGGTCCGATGGGTCTTAACCATAAATCGGTTTACCTTTGTTTTGGAAAGGAAAATTCCATGGGTTTATTGGGGTTGGATTGGATATTGGGATATGGCCTTGAGTCAGTCCAAATAGATTGGATCAATTCCCAATGGATTGGTTACAAAAATAGTCCGATTGACTGCAAAATGGATTGGTTGGACTGCGCGGTTTGTGTAAAGGCCAAAACGGTTATGATACACACGAAATGGTGAACCTAGGCCCTTGGCCGGTTAATTTAAGAAGTCCAAGGCCATTTTCCGGACTTCAGTTGGGGGCCGTGTGATCCTTGATTCTAGCCGTTTGTACGGGTGGGATTCATGGGTGGTCCGGTGATGTTATATGTGGGTTGCGAGTATACTTAGATGTGTCCTAAGTATATGGATGATTTCATATGGTTCCTTTGACAAAGGACACGAGATTCCAAAGGGTACGAGTACCCAAGGGGTACGAGTTATCAAGGGTACAAGTGTTCGAAGGTTGCAAGTTACCAAGAGGTACGAACGTGTCGTGATCCAAAAGGTACGAACGTGTCGTGATCCAAGATGTACGAACGTATCGTGATCCAATGAATGCGAATGGGTCGGGACCAAAAGGGTGCCTACGGGTCAGGACAGAAAGGGTGCAAACAGTTCGGGACCGAAAGGGTACGAATGGTTTGGGTTTGAAAGGGTACGAATGGTTCGGTACCGAGAGTGTACGAATGGTTCGGGTACCGAGAGGGCACGAATGGATCGTAACCAAAGAGGTATGATTGTTAAAGGAAGGTTGTGTATAATCTGATCATGGTTTTAGAATGGACGTCATGATCCATAGATGATGGATCAAGGTGTCGGATCTAACATGTTTAATGAATGCATCGGTTGACATGAACAAATCAGATCGGTTGTCTTAGATATAGTCCTTGGTCGATCAGGCAATATGAAGACCCATCAGTTCTAAGTTATGTGAGGATGGTTGGATGATTGACTTAGGATCTAATGGGCATTGGCAATCCATAGGATGGACAAAAGTTTATAGGAGGGTGTATGTCCTGGGAAAGGCCAGATGCATATCCTTAACCAATGAAGACTTCTCAAAGGTCACTGAGTCAGTGGGGATGGTTGGTTGAATAACAAAGTACCCAAAGGGAGTTGTTTTATGCAGAAACAAAACGAAGGTAGTTCAGATCATTGAGTGATCGTGGTTCAATAGACAAGTATGTGTAGTTCAGATCAATGGAGGACCGATGAGCTACTAAGCTTCGTGGATGTGGCTAAGGTATGAATTAGCAAATACTTGGATAGATTAGTATCTTCCTAGGATTATGGTAGAATGGTTTAGGGGAATGGAACTTATGATCAGTATGACTTGGTTTGGGTTTAGGATCGACCATTAACCTAGTTGGTAGTTGATCTAACTAACCAAGGCTGAGGCGATTCGCCTGGACAAGTATTATATTGGTTTTAGACCAATGGTATATAGAAAATATTCTGCTGTGTATAAGTTGAAAGGATCTAAGATAGTGAATGAGTAAGGTGGTCTTTAGCTAAGGTCTAAGATGGCCCTCGCCTTTAGGAGAAATTGTAAATAGGGCGAAAAATTTAGAGGTTTGGTCAGTGCATGGACCGAGCGACATAGCGCATCGATCGCGGCCTAGACTGCCGGATCGGGGGTGTTACATCATCATCATTCTCTGCCTCTATCAGCTCTTTCTGTTGATTTGCTTGCTAGTCTTCTACGTACAAAGTTATTGCATTAGGTCCGATTTCATCATCTTTTCCCTGAGATACTTCATATTTCATACCAAACGAAATATGCCCACTCTCAACATCTTTTCAAACTGATCCGATCTACTCGTCTCCTCCAGTAACAAAAGACGTCTAAGGTTCTCTTTATCAATGGAAATTAAGTAAACAAACAGATCCTCATCATCACAAATAGTTAGTTGTTCCTCACACCCAACCATCATCGGCATGTACCTCAATGCCAGTTTTACTTTACTTTCATCTAACACAAGCTTTCGATACAACCTTTGTTCTAGCATTGCCAAACTTATATCCTCCATTATTGTCTTCAACGTTACACCATCTGACCTTTAATTTGAAATGTATGCTCACGTATTTCGTCATTGTATCCTGCAAAAACAACAGAAATAAAGTTCTAGTTATACAAGTACTTCTTAGTTTTACCAAGTTTTCTACAGTTATACCAACTGTTCTGAGTTCTACCAAGTAATCTACAGTTTTACCACGCTTTACTTAGTATAGTACAATTATCAGTTATACTAGTTATACTGAGTTATGCTTAAACAAGAACTCAAATGTACGATTGAGATCTCCATGTGAAGCTACAAATTGAGACAATTCAACCCCATACATTCAAACACATGCTTTCATTGTACAACAATTTTATATACAAATCAACCAAATCAACCTAGAATCAATGGCGTTTCAACACATCAAATTACAAACCCTATATTTGATTATATCCATTGCCGCTTGCGAAGGAGAGAAGAACTAACATGCATTACGACCTACCCCGGAGGAATGCTCACCGGTGGAAACGTTGAATTCTAACGGCGTGGCCGGAGAAAGCTATCGACGTTGACAGCAGAGGTTTGTCGAGATGTGGGGAGGTTTCAGCTGCGGGGAGCTTTTTTTTTTAGTTCGGATTTTGTTTTTTATTTAAATTGAATCACAAACCATAAACGAAAAACCAAACCACCAATTCCTTTGCTCTAACAGAACCAACCCCTTACCAAACTAACCAAAATTTAATTGGCTTAAGGGCATTTTCATCATTTCACAATGACTTAATGAAATAGGAGCAAAGGCGATTTTAGGACCCCATAGAAGATTTGGCTTATCACATTTGGGGGCAATAGAGGAGATGTTTCAATAACATTATACGAAGCCGAACGATAACATATGTGATAGCCCAAATATTAATAATCAATCGAAAGCAACAACTTTTAAAAAAAATTGGGACACTTGTCATTCTTTCTATATTTAGTGACGTGACATAAAGAGAATAGAGTAAAATGTACTTTATATAATAAGATAGTATAGTAACGGATTTAGTATTGAGAAATACATCTCATAATTGAAGATTAAAATTTTATATTTTAAATAACGTAAATATGTATATAAGAAAATTATAACTTTAAATATAATAAATATATATTAAATAATAAAAATAATGAATATGATTTATAAGCAAACATAAGTAGAAAAATCATATTTTCAATTATTTTCATAAAATAAAAGTATATAAATCATTATATTCTATAAATTGAAAATTATTATAAAAATTAAACTAAATTAGTAATGAAGACTCGCGTGTAGCCAAAATATAAAATCTAGTATTTAAAAAAAGGCCAGAGTCAAATCTTATTTATACTCTTGTTTTAATAATTTAGATGTAAATTTTCGAAGGTAAGACATGAATATTCTTTCGATGTAGAAACTGATTAAAAATTTGTTAACTCATAATCCTGAGTGAATTCGTGGTTTCCACTTCAAGCGGCTCTCAACTATATCAATGGATCACATAGCTCTTCTGAACATGCATTGTTTTAGGGTCAACACTATGATGTTTTGTTCTTTTCTCATACGAAATTAGTTTGTTCATTTCTTCTTTCTCTTCCTACTCAACTGCTTACATATTTCCTTTGTTATATATTCCATCTGTTTCATAATGATCCATGTTTTAGAAAAAAATATTTATTTCTAAAAGATCTTTATTTTACATTTCAATGCAAGTAATAATGATAAATTGTAGATTCTAATAACATTAATTTGGTTTACTGAATTTTGATTGGCTAAAAGTTACGGGAAATAGCTAATTACAAAAAATAATGCATTTATAATTTAAAATTTAAGTGTTTTCTAATATGTGTGAAAAGTCTAAAATATACATTATTCTGAAACAGAAAGAGTATA